>CAXKVV010000333.1:0-54136 GCA_964058805.1 Schoenoplectus triqueter
AGGACACTAATTTTTCATAAAACATAAGTAAGATACATTAGAAATTGCTGTTTAAACAAGTTGTTTAAGATTTTTAACATTTATTGCCTCATAACGACACAAATTTTCGTAAAAATTAATATAATTACTCCTAGCTATGCCTATTAGAAGATTATCCAATTATCACTTCGATATGAACATTCTACGATACGAATTTTGCATAAAAAAAATAAGTAAGATGCATTAATAACATCTGTTTAAACAAGTTGTTTGAGTTTTTTATAATTTTTGGCTGCATAACTACACATAATTTCGCTCAGATTAATATAATTACTACTAATTATGCCTATTATATAATTATCCAAATAAAACTCCAATATGAATATCCTATAACCGTAATTTTTCATAAAGATATATAAGATACATTTGAAACTGCTGTTTAAACAAGTTGTTTCAGATTTTCAAAATTTATTTGTCTCATTACTACTTATAATTTCGTGAAAATTAATATAATTACTCCTAATTGTGTCTATTAGAAGATTATCCAATTAATACTTCAATATGAATATTCTACGACACTAAGTTTGCACAAAACATAAATAAGATGCATTAAGAAATAGCGGTTTAAACTAGTTGATTGAGTTTTTCAAATTTCTTGCCGCATACCTAAATATAATGTCATGAAAATTAATATAATTACTCCTAATTATGTCTATTATAAGATTATATAATTAAAACTTTGATATGAATATTACATGACGCTAATTTGGCACAAAACATAAGTAAGATGCATTAAAAACTGCTGTTTAAACAAGTTGTTTGACTTTTTTAAAACTTTTGGCCCCATAAATACCCTATAATTACTCCTAATTATGCCTATTATACGATTGTTCAATTAACACTTCGATATGAATATTCTACGACACTATTTTCTCCCAAAACATAAGTAAGACGCATTATAAACAGCTATTTAAAAAACTTATTTGAGTATTTCAAAATTTTTGGCCCCATAACTACACATAATTTAGTGAAAATTAATATTATCACTCCTAATTATGGCTATTAAAATATTATCTAATTAACACTTCAATATGAACATTCTACAACACTAATTCTGCACAAAACATAAGTAGAAGGCTTTTAAAACAGCTGTTTAAACAAGTTGTTTGAGTTTTTTTATAATTTTTGGCCGCATAACTACACATAATTTCTTATAAGTTAATATAATTAGTCCTAAGCATGGCCATTTTAAGATCTTCTAATGAAATCTTTGATATGAATATTCTACGACACTAATTTTGAACAAAACATAAGTAAGATGCATTAAAAACAGCTGTTTAAACAAGTTATTTGAGTTTTTCAAAATTTTTGGCTGCATAACTACACATAATTTCTTATAAATTAATATAATTACTCCTAGATATGTCCATTGTAAGATTTTCCAATTAAAACTTCGACATGAATATTCTACAACACTAATTTCGCACAAAACATAAGTAAGATGCATTAAAAACTGCTGTTTGACCAAGTTGTTTGATCTTTCTAAATTTTTTGGCCGCATAACTGGACATAATTTCGTATAAATTAAATATAATCACTCATAATTACGTCTTTTATAATATTTTTCAATTAACACATTGATATGAATATTCTACGATACTAATTTTTCACAAAACATAAGTAAGATGCATTAGAAACTGTTACTTAAAAAAGTTGTTTGAGTTTTCAACATTTTTGCCCTCATAACTACACATAATTTCGTAAAAATTAACATAATCACTCCTAATTATGCCTTTCATAAGATTGTCCAATTAACACTTCGATATGAATATCCTACGACACTCATTTTTCATAAAACATAAGTAGGATATATTAGAAACTGCTGTTTAAACAAGTTGTTTAAGATTTTTAACATTTTTTTACTCATAACTACACATAATTTCATCAAAATTAATGTAATTACTCCTAATTATACCTGTTAGAAGATTATCAAATTAACACTTCGATATGAACATTGTACGACACAAATTTTGCACAAATCATGAATAATATGCATTAAAAACGGTTGTTTAAACACGTTGTTTGAGTTTTTGAAATTTGTTGGCCGCATAACTACATATAATTTTATAAAAAATAATATAATTACTCCTAATTATGCCTATCATATGATTGTCCAATTAAAACTTAGATATGAATATTCTATGACGCTAATTTTTCACAAATGTAAGTGAGATGCATTAGAAACCGTTGTTTAAACAAGTTGTTTAAGATTTTGAACATTTTTTAATCAAAACTACACATAATTTCGAGCGAATTAATATAATTGATCCCATCTATATCTGTTATAGGATTGTGAAATTAACACTTCGATATGAATATCAGAGGACACTAATTTTTCATAAAACATAAGTAAGATACATTAGAAATTGCTGTTTAAACAAGTTGTTTAAGATTTTTAACATTTATTGCCTCATAACGACACAAATTTTCGTAAAAATTAATATAATTACTCCTAGCTATGCCTATTAGAAGATTATCCAATTATCACTTCGATATGAACATTCTACGATACGAATTTTGCATAAAAAAAATAAGTAAGATGCATTAATAACATCTGTTTAAACAAGTTGTTTGAGTTTTTTATAATTTTTGGCTGCATAACTACACATAATTTCGCTCAGATTAATATAATTACTACTAATTATGCCTATTATATAATTATCCAAATAAAACTCCAATATGAATATCCTATAACCGTAATTTTTCATAAAGATATATAAGATACATTTGAAACTGCTGTTTAAACAAGTTGTTTCAGATTTTCAAAATTTATTTGTCTCATTACTACTTATAATTTCGTGAAAATTAATATAATTACTCCTAATTGTGTCTATTAGAAGATTATCCAATTAATACTTCAATATGAATATTCTACGACACTAAGTTTGCACAAAACATAAATAAGATGCATTAAGAAATAGCGGTTTAAACTAGTTGATTGAGTTTTTCAAATTTCTTGCCGCATACCTAAATATAATGTCATGAAAATTAATATAATTACTCCTAATTATGTCTATTATAAGATTATATAATTAAAACTTTGATATGAATATTACATGACGCTAATTTGGCACAAAACATAAGTAAGATGCATTAAAAACTGCTGTTTAAACAAGTTGTTTGACTTTTTTAAAACTTTTGGCCCCATAAATACCCTATAATTACTCCTAATTATGCCTATTATACGATTGTTCAATTAACACTTCGATATGAATATTCTACGACACTATTTTCTCCCAAAACATAAGTAAGACGCATTATAAACAGCTATTTAAAAAACTTATTTGAGTATTTCAAAATTTTTGGCCCCATAACTACACATAATTTAGTGAAAATTAATATTATCACTCCTAATTATGGCTATTAAAATATTATCTAATTAACACTTCAATATGAACATTCTACAACACTAATTCTGCACAAAACATAAGTAGAAGGCTTTTAAAACAGCTGTTTAAACAAGTTGTTTGAGTTTTTTTATAATTTTTGGCCGCATAACTACACATAATTTCTTATAAGTTAATATAATTAGTCCTAAGCATGGCCATTTTAAGATCTTCTAATGAAATCTTTGATATGAATATTCTACGACACTAATTTTGAACAAAACATAAGTAAGATGCATTAAAAACAGCTGTTTAAACAAGTTATTTGAGTTTTTCAAAATTTTTGGCTGCATAACTACACATAATTTCTTATAAATTAATATAATTACTCCTAGATATGTCCATTGTAAGATTTTCCAATTAAAACTTCGACATGAATATTCTACAACACTAATTTCGCACAAAACATAAGTAAGATGCATTAAAAACTGCTGTTTGACCAAGTTGTTTGATCTTTCTAAATTTTTTGGCCGCATAACTGGACATAATTTCGTATAAATTAAATATAATCACTCATAATTACGTCTTTTATAATATTTTTCAATTAACACATTGATATGAATATTCTACGATACTAATTTTTCACAAAACATAAGTAAGATGCATTAGAAACTGTTACTTAAAAAAGTTGTTTGAGTTTTCAACATTTTTGCCCTCATAACTACACATAATTTCGTAAAAATTAACATAATCACTCCTAATTATGCCTTTCATAAGATTGTCCAATTAACACTTCGATATGAATATCCTACGACACTCATTTTTCATAAAACATAAGTAGGATATATTAGAAACTGCTGTTTAAACAAGTTGTTTAAGATTTTTAACATTTTTTTACTCATAACTACACATAATTTCATCAAAATTAATGTAATTACTCCTAATTATACCTGTTAGAAGATTATCAAATTAACACTTCGATATGAACATTGTACGACACAAATTTTGCACAAATCATGAATAATATGCATTAAAAACGGTTGTTTAAACACGTTGTTTGAGTTTTTGAAATTTGTTGGCCGCATAACTACATATAATTTTATAAAAAATAATATAATTACTCCTAATTATGCCTATCATATGATTGTCCAATTAAAACTTAGATATGAATATTCTATGACGCTAATTTTTCACAAATGTAAGTGAGATGCATTAGAAACCGTTGTTTAAACAAGTTGTTTAAGATTTTGAACATTTTTTAATCAAAACTACACATAATTTCGAGCGAATTAATATAATTGATCCCATCTATATCTGTTATAGGATTGTGAAATTAACACTTCGATATGAATATCAGAGGACACTAATTTTTCATAAAACATAAGTAAGATACATTAGAAATTGCTGTTTAAACAAGTTGTTTAAGATTTTTAACATTTATTGCCTCATAACGACACAAATTTTCGTAAAAATTAATATAATTACTCCTAGCTATGCCTATTAGAAGATTATCCAATTATCACTTCGATATGAACATTCTACGATACGAATTTTGCATAAAAAAAATAAGTAAGATGCATTAATAACATCTGTTTAAACAAGTTGTTTGAGTTTTTTATAATTTTTGGCTGCATAACTACACATAATTTCGCTCAGATTAATATAATTACTACTAATTATGCCTATTATATAATTATCCAAATAAAACTCCAATATGAATATCCTATAACCGTAATTTTTCATAAAGATATATAAGATACATTTGAAACTGCTGTTTAAACAAGTTGTTTCAGATTTTCAAAATTTATTTGTCTCATTACTACTTATAATTTCGTGAAAATTAATATAATTACTCCTAATTGTGTCTATTAGAAGATTATCCAATTAATACTTCAATATGAATATTCTACGACACTAAGTTTGCACAAAACATAAATAAGATGCATTAAGAAATAGCGGTTTAAACTAGTTGATTGAGTTTTTCAAATTTCTTGCCGCATACCTAAATATAATGTCATGAAAATTAATATAATTACTCCTAATTATGTCTATTATAAGATTATATAATTAAAACTTTGATATGAATATTACATGACGCTAATTTGGCACAAAACATAAGTAAGATGCATTAAAAACTGCTGTTTAAACAAGTTGTTTGACTTTTTTAAAACTTTTGGCCCCATAAATACCCTATAATTACTCCTAATTATGCCTATTATACGATTGTTCAATTAACACTTCGATATGAATATTCTACGACACTATTTTCTCCCAAAACATAAGTAAGACGCATTATAAACAGCTATTTAAAAAACTTATTTGAGTATTTCAAAATTTTTGGCCCCATAACTACACATAATTTAGTGAAAATTAATATTATCACTCCTAATTATGGCTATTAAAATATTATCTAATTAACACTTCAATATGAACATTCTACAACACTAATTCTGCACAAAACATAAGTAGAAGGCTTTTAAAACAGCTGTTAAAACAAGTTGTTTGAGTTTTTTTATAATTTTTGGCCGCATAACTACACATAATTTCTTATAAGTTAATATAATTAGTCCTAAGCATGGCCATTTTAAGATCTTCTAATGAAATCTTTGATATGAATATTCTACGACACTAATTTTGAACAAAACATAAGTAAGATGCATTAAAAACAGCTGTTTAAACAAGTTATTTGAGTTTTTCAAAATTTTTGGCTGCATAACTACACATAATTTCTTATAAATTAATATAATTACTCCTAGATATGTCCATTGTAAGATTTTCCAATTAAAACTTCGACATGAATATTCTACAACACTAATTTCGCACAAAACATAAGTAAGATGCATTAAAAACTGCTGTTTGACCAAGTTGTTTGATCTTTCTAAATTTTTTGGCCGCATAACTGGACATAATTTCGTATAAATTAAATATAATCACTCATAATTACGTCTTTTATAATATTTTTCAATTAACACATTGATATGAATATTCTACGATACTAATTTTTCACAAAACATAAGTAAGATGCATTAGAAACTGTTACTTAAAAAAGTTGTTTGAGTTTTCAACATTTTTGCCCTCATAACTACACATAATTTCGTAAAAATTAACATAATCACTCCTAATTATGCCTTTCATAAGATTGTCCAATTAACACTTCGATATGAATATCCTACGACACTCATTTTTCATAAAACATAAGTAGGATATATTAGAAACTGCTGTTTAAACAAGTTGTTTAAGATTTTTAACATTTTTTTACTCATAACTACACATAATTTCATCAAAATTAATGTAATTACTCCTAATTATACCTGTTAGAAGATTATCAAATTAACACTTCGATATGAACATTGTACGACACAAATTTTGCACAAATCATGAATAAGATGCATTAAAAACGGTTGTTTAAACACGTTGTTTGAGTTTTTAAAATTTGTTGGCCGCATAACTACATATAATTTTATAAAAAATAATATAATTACTCCTAATTATGCCTATCATATGATTGTCCAATTAAAACTTAGATATGAATATTCTATGACGCTAATTTTTCACAAATGTAAGTGAGATGCATTAGAAACCGTTGTTTAAACAAGTTGTTTAAGATTTTGAACATTTTTTAATCAAAACTACACATAATTTCGAGCGAATTAATATAATTGATCCCATCTATATCTGTTATAATATTGTCAAATTAACACTTCGATATGAATATCAGAGGACACTAATTTTTCATAAAACATAAGTAAGATACATTAGAAATTGCTGTTTAAACAAGTTGTTTAAGATTTTTAACATTTATTGCCTCATAACGACACAAATTTTCGTAAAAATTAATATAATTACTCCTAGCTATGCCTATTAGAAGATTATCCAATTATCACTTCGATATGAACATTCTACGATACGAATTTTGCATAAAAAAAATAAGTAAGATGCATTAATAACATCTGTTTAAACAAGTTGTTTGAGTTTTTTATAATTTTTGGCTGCATAACTACACATAATTTCGCTCAGATTAATATAATTACTACTAATTATGCCTATTATATAATTATCCAAATAAAACTCCAATATGAATATCCTATAACCGTAATTTTTCATAAAGATATATAAGATACATTTGAAACTGCTGTTTAAACAAGTTGTTTCAGATTTTCAAAATTTATTTGTCTCATTACTACTTATAATTTCGTGAAAATTAATATAATTACTCCTAATTGTGTCTATTAGAAGATTATCCAATTAATACTTCAATATGAATATTCTACGACACTAAGTTTGCACAAAACATAAATAAGATGCATTAAGAAATAGCGGTTTAAACTAGTTGATTGAGTTTTTCAAATTTCTTGCCGCATACCTAAATATAATGTCATGAAAATTAATATAATTACTCCTAATTATGTCTATTATAAGATTATATAATTAAAACTTTGATATGAATATTACATGACGCTAATTTGGCACAAAACATAAGTAAGATGCATTAAAAACTGCTGTTTAAACAAGTTGTTTGACTTTTTTAAAACTTTTGGCCCCATAAATACCCTATAATTACTCCTAATTATGCCTATTATACGATTGTTCAATTAACACTTCGATATGAATATTCTACGACACTATTTTCTCCCAAAACATAAGTAAGACGCATTATAAACAGCTATTTAAAAAACTTATTTGAGTATTTCAAAATTTTTGGCCCCATAACTACACATAATTTAGTGAAAATTAATATTATCACTCCTAATTATGGCTATTAAAATATTATCTAATTAACACTTCAATATGAACATTCTACAACACTAATTCTGCACAAAACATAAGTAGAAGGCTTTTAAAACAGCTGTTTAAACAAGTTGTTTGAGTTTTTTTATAATTTTTGGCCGCATAACTACACATAATTTCTTATAAGTTAATATAATTAGTCCTAAGCATGGCCATTTTAAGATCTTCTAATGAAATCTTTGATATGAATATTCTACGACACTAATTTTGAACAAAACATAAGTAAGATTCATTAAAAACAGCTGTTTAAACAAGTTATTTGAGTTTTTCAAAATTTTTGGCTGCATAACTACACATAATTTCTTATAAATTAATATAATTACTCCTAGATATGTCCATTGTAAGATTTTCCAATTAAAACTTCAACATGAATATTCTACAACACTAATTTCGCACAAAACATAAGTAAGATGCATTAAAAACTGCTGTTTGACCAAGTTGTTTGATCTTTCTAAATTTTTTGGCCGCATAACTGGACATAATTTCGTATAAATTAAATATAATCACTCATAATTACGTCTTTTATAATATTTTTCAATTAACACATTGATATGAATATTCTACGATACTAATTTTTCACAAAACATAAGTAAGATGCATTAGAAACTGTTACTTAAAAAAGTTGTTTGAGTTTTCAATATTTTTGCCCTCATAACTACACATAATTTCGTAAAAATTAATATAATCACTCCTAATTATGCCTTTCATAAGATTGTCCAATTAACACTTCGATATGAATATCCTACGACACTCATTTTTCATAAAACATAAGTAGGATATATTAGAAACTGCTGTTTAAACAAGTTGTTTAAGATTTTTAACATTTTTTTACTCATAACTACACATAATTTCATCAAAATTAATGTAATTACTCCTAATTATACCTGTTAGAAGATTATCAAATTAACACTTCGATATGAACATTGTACGACACAAATTTTGCACAAATCATGAATAAGATGCATTAAAAACGGTTGTTTAAACACGTTGTTTGAGTTTTTGAAATTTGTTGGCCGCATAACTACATATAATTTTATAAAAAATAATATAATTACTCCTAATTATGCCTATCATATGATTGTCCAATTGTGCGACCCTTTTTCGCGCGCCGCCGCACCGCCGCCGGGCGATGGGTTCTGCGGAAGAAGGACACGGAGATCCCTCCCGGATATGCATCCAAAATCTTATATTCCCTGAGTTTATTTTGATAGTCCCACCGGGCGTGCCAGATCCTGTGCGACCCTTTTTCGCGCGCCGCCGCACCGCCGCCGGGCGATGGGTTCTGCGGAAGAAGGACACGGAGATCCCTCCCGAGCGTGCATCTGCTGGGTGTCGGCCGATTCTGCCGTTTAGAGATATTTGGATACACATTCAGGGGGTTTTTAGTGATTGTGAGTTCTTGTAGATTCCGGTGGGCGCAAGCCCCCACCGTTAATTACCCTGGGCTACGAACCTCGAGGCACCTCTGGATCTTTGAAAGAGAGAAGCAAATAGTATAGTTAAAAGATGGTCAAGTGGTCGTCTAGGTTTATAAAAGGGTCTACGGAAGATGAACCTACAAACAGGTCGGTTCAATCTATGGAAGACAAACCTACAAACAGATCGGTTTTGTCCTATGGGGGACGAACCTACAAACAGATCGGTTCAGTCCATGCCACCTCAAGATGTAACCTTACCAACAGACCAGGTTAATCTCTTCATAGGGGGCTTGAGGTGAGTCTACATACAGACCGACTCGACCTCCGTTGATCTAGAAGATAAACCTACAAACAGACCGGTTCAATCTTAACTAGTCAACAACCAATCACACAAAATACAACTCGAAGCGCTGAGCCGGTTGATCTTGAGGTTGGTGAATCAGGAGAAGGGTGGATGTGGTCCACGTATTTCTTCTCACTGATCTTCTAGATCATGAATTCGAAGCACTAAGCCGATTCATAAACCTAGGAAACACAATTGCACACAATGTCAAACCTGAAGCGCTGGGCCAGTTCAACATTGAGGCATGTGTTAGTGAAGGAACCTACCTACAGAACGGTTCACATTCACTGTTTTGTGGATGAATCTACCAACAGACCGATTCAATCTCACAGTCTCGGGAAATGAGTCAGGAGACAAACTCATTGACGGACGAGTTCAGTCTTGCCAGCTCAAATGGTCATGAATTACTTGTTCATGACACCGAGTCATTAAGATGTCACTTCGCTCGGACATCGTAATGTTCTTCTTCTTCAAAGTCGACATATCTCTCCATGCTGATGTCATAGCTTTGGTCATTCTTCAGCGAGCGTCGAGATGTTCTTGTCTCAACTAATCATTCTACGTGTTGCATCACTTGTGCAAAATTACTATGTTGCCCTACACTCCTTGTGTGAGCGTATTCAATCATGAGTTACTTGCTCATGGCAGCGAGTCATTAAGATGTCACCTATCTAGGACATCGTAATGTTCTTCTTCTTCAGAGTTGACATATATCTCCATGTTAGTGTCGTAACTCTGGTTATTCTTCATTAAGCGTCAAGATGTTCCTGTCTCGACATATCTCTTCATGCTGCTATCAAAGCCTTAATCATTCTACGTTAGGATGTTCTTGTCTCAACGTATCTTATTATTCTTTATCAAGCGTCAAGATGTTCTTGTCTTGACATATCTTCTTGTATTGCTATTAAAGCTTTAATCATCTCACGTCAAGATGTTCTTGTCTCAACGTATCTTCTTCATATTGCTATCGAAGCCTTAATCATCCTACGTCAAGATGTTCCCGTCTTGACTAATGTGTGCAAATGTGGCTCTACACTCCTTATGTGAGCATATTTAATCATTTCTAAAATGCACAAAGTCTATTATATAATATCTTTCATTATTATTTTTATTATGAAGATGCATTTATTTATTATTATTATTATTATTATTATTATTATTATTATATTCTTATTACTATTATTATTTTTTATTATTATTATTTTTATTTCTTAAACTCTATTTATCTATGTAGAAAATTATTTACAAAAATAATAGGAAAAGGGGTAGCTATTAATTAGAGTTTCATTTATATTTTTGGGATTTTTTATAATAGCTAAAGTAGTAAAATTTTATTTTTATTATTTCTAAACTCTATTTATTCTATAGAAAATTACTTACAAAAATAATAGAAAATAAAATGGCTTTTTTTTTATTTGTATTTTTAAAATGTTTATGGCTATGATTTTTTATTTGTATTTTTAAAATGTTTATAATAGCCAAAGTAATGGAATTCTATTATTATATTCTATTATATTGAAATACTATTCATTATGTAAGAATTATTTACAAAATCAAAAGGTGGTTAGCTATACTATTTTACTATTATTATTTTTTTTATTATTATTATATTTTTTTATAATAGCTAAAAAGAAATCATTACTAATATTCTATCTTGTTTATTATACTATTCATTATATCTATTTCTATTATTTCTATTTATTATCTATAGAAAAGTATAAGAGATGAAATTCATTATGTTTTTATTACAACTATTATTTTTATTACATTTTATCCATCAAAAGTATATTTTTTTGTATATTTGTATAGAAATAACAAAAGAAATGCAATTCATATTATAAAACTATACTATCATTCTTTATTATAAAAGAAAATGTATTTTACTACTTATTACCATAGTAGTACATATTTTGTATCTTTTGTTCTATTTATTATTTTTATTATTCTTTTTACAGAAAATATCAACATAATATCTATTATTGTTCATATTTTTTATTTATCAAAGAATATAGCTAATCTCATTATTTATTATAGTATATTACTATCATCATTATTATTTCATGGAAAATCACTTGAAAAATCACTAAAATATATCTAGTTATTATTTATAATTTTTATTGGTGTTTTTGGTATTTTTATAGTATTTAAAATGACAAGTCAAAGCTAGGTCAACTATATCAATATATGTAATGTATTTTGCTTTTAAAATTTTTTATCATGATTATATTTTTAAAACTGGAATATTATTGTATAGAAAAATAGTATGAAAAATAAGAAAATTTTAGAAACAAATTTGAGTCAATTTGGAGTTCAGGAACATTTTCAAATCATTTATTTACTCCATATTATCACTATTCTGTTATTATTTAATTAATGGGCTTAATCTGGGCCTTTGGATCCATATTTAGATTAGTGCATATCTTTCATATATCTTTACTCTTATTTGAATCGTCCGATATATTTTGAGATTAGTTCTTAGTAGATGAACGATTTAGATGCACTCATTATTATCCCTTTTAACGGTCGATTCACGGGAGACGTTGGATTTCTTTGAGATTCACTAAGATCCGTGTCCGTGCATCAAATCTCGCGCAGAAGCTTCTCTTCATCCCCTCTGCCGATCACTTCACTGAGATACGTGCTACCGCGCTTCCGGTGATCGGAGCTCTTGATCGATGATCGGCCACTACCCCTAGCATCGCCCTACTCAGAGGAGTATGATCTTGATCTTTGATTCGAGATCCATCGGTCAGATTGCTACATAATCCAGTACCGTTTCGGTACAGTTCATAATTCGGTACCGATTGCTTTGATTGCTTATTTTGATCAAATTGCCGATTGATTCTCATGAAATCTTTCAGACTAATCTTTGTTAATTGATGTTATACCGGATTATTTATTCAATTTTGCTTTAATTCCAATCTTCTTCGAGTAATTGGTCTCGTTATGTACTGGTACCGCGCGATTCAACTCAAACAGTCAAATTCCTTTCAACTGATGCTTGATTTTGGTGATGCTTCTCCTTTTGCATATGTGATACTGTTACATCACCATGTTCAAGTTATCAATTCAACTTCAATACAATGGTATCGGTTTGAATTTCACTGATTGTCAGATCGACAGAATTGAGAGGATGAAAATCCTTCTACCAATTTGTCTAATCCACCGATCAAATGGAGAATGGGAAGCCTACAAGAGGCCTACTACCAGTCTTATGCCTTCAGATCCCTTGCTGAGAGAAGAACAAAGTAAAAATACTGGAAAATGGATTTAAACCCAAAATTTGAATGTTTGAGCTGAATTTTCTAATCTCATTCATATAGCCATAGTGATTCATATCATAAATTGATTTTGAACAGAGCAAGACTGAAGATCATACATCAAGAATTAATAAAGAATTTAAAAGAAATCAAATACAAATGAAAATTCCAATAGAAATGGTTAAATCGGCTTACATAATTGCAACAATTGAAATTCTCATTTTACATTTACCTTGTTCAACTGAGAATGCACCAAGATTACTAAATTTCAATCGAATTGAGAGAGCTAGGCTTGCTCTACTATCAATTGATCTCAATTTCGGCCTTGGAGATGATTTTCACCCTTTCTTTCCTTCTCTTGCTACTATATATCTCTCTCTCTCTCTCTCAATTGCCAGATTTTTCAGAGCTGCTTTCTGTGTTCTCCAATTCAGTTTATATAGGCTGAAGGTATGAAATTTGCTAAATGGTGATTGGTTAGAGGATTAGCACTTGGATCACGGTTTAAATTCAATCTTCACCCTTGGTTCGGCTTAGATCAATGGTTGGGATGCTACTGTGCTTTCTAATCACTCAATTGAGTCAACCTTTGGCAGCTAGGCCGTTTGAGTTAGTTACACACATTTTCATATTTACCCTCTTGCCATTCTCTTGACTTAACCGGCCTTCACTCACTTTTGGATCATTCTAGAACTTTCTCCATACTTGGCAATCACCAGAGGGTCCCTCTGGATACTATAAAAGCCTTTACACAGTTTAAATTTCTTATTTCTCCATTTAAGCCCGATTTTCCACTCAATCACCATTGCTATCACTCTTTCACCAATTCATTCAATTGCAAGCTTTTTCAGCTTCCTCTTAGCTCTAGTAATTGATCTAGTCTGTCTTTTGCATTGTCTTTATACCCTATTGTTGAGTTTGAGCTCACTGCCTTTTACCCGATTGGTAATCTGGTGGAATACTATTGCAAAGCTCCAAAAGGCATTATCTTTGCATCCAGAGAGCATCGCCTTGGTGAGAGAAAGCTACTTGCATAATCAATTTCACATCTGTAAACTTGCAAAGGTCAATCCCAATTTCAACCTTACTAACTGTTTTAGACTAATTTTCCCTGTTCTTTTCGTAATCTCCAAAATTCATAGCTTTTCCATGCTTTAATCAATGTTCTGCATCTTTATATTGAAGGAATTTGAATCATCGCGCCGTCTCTAGCTTATTCATCCATGGCGCCTCTCGATCAATCGCGCGGAAGAAAGAGACGCAGAGGAAGAAGAGAAGAAGGAGGCGCCTCTGGAGGGGTTGGCCTCGGCGCATGTGAACCGCAACGGAGTGGGGCCCACAGTCAGAGGGATGGTGTGCAAGAGCCAGGTACACCTTTCCTTTCTTTCTCCTTTATTTAAATTCCAGTTGTATTTGAATGAGTTTGGTTCACATAGTGGCTTATGCGCCTCTGATTCATAAACCTGACAATAGGGTCCCACTTGTAAGTCTACTGTGTCTAGGCTTACAAAGATGATTATTAACTGATTAATTCACAGATTATCATTAATCATGCTGAGTTGGCTTGTCATGATTGGTTGATTGCTTATTAAACAAACCCTTAGTGTTAATAATCTGTGTATGATGTGGCTCTGTAATATAGTGCCATGTGGCACCTTGTGTGTTGCCCTGTACCAACCATAAAGAGCCATCTGTCACTCTTTATACACGCTGTATGGTGACATGGCACCAGTGAGTGCATGCCATGTGGCATCCAGTGGGGCCCACTTGTCAGTCGCCTTATAGCATAGTGGGATTCACAGTGGTGAGGTGGACCAATAAGGGAAGGCCACATGGCAATGGGCTGTTGAGGTGGCCTTATAGCATGCTGCCATTTGTCTAGCTGCTGGATGAAGTGGCTGCTGATGTGGACCAATGGCTGACTGCCATGTGGCATAGGTGGGGCCCACTTGTCAGGTCTGTAGGGGTGTGGGACCCACATGGCTGAGGTGGACCAATGAGGTGCTGACACGTGGCATGAGGTGGCCCAATAAAATGCTGACACGTGTCACACCCTCTCTCTTCTCTGATTCGGTATAGGTGTGCTTAGGATCCCCAGTTTGCACCCAGATGAGTCTCTGTCCCCAGATTGCACCCAGATGAACCCTTGATTGAATCTCAGCCTTTGATTAATCCATTTATTCTGCCTTTATCTTCCCTGAATTTATTTTAATAGCTCCACTTATCCAAAAATCATGAAATTTTCACCAAAAATCCCTAAATTCATGATGATCATCCCTGTAATTTTTAATTCCATTTTTGCCCTTGCCTCTCTGAATTAAAAATTCTTTTATTCATAAAACCCTATTATTCCTTATGAATTAATCCCTGATCTCAATTGTAGCTCAATGTCTCTGCCAATTATCTCCCTCTTGCAGAAACCACCCTAACTAAATACCAATTAGACTTATATTGATATTCATTAGGGCTTGATTTGATCAAATGCTGACTACTTATCAGCAATTAATACAAATCTAGACTTGATCAGGTGGTTGCTCCCAGCTTTGGCACCTGATCAGTCTTGTGAAATTGACTTTCAATCCCTTAACATGAGGGTGACTTGGTCAAAGAACTGACTACTTATCAGTAATTGACACAAATCAAAGCATGGTTAGGTGGTTGCTCACAGCTTTGGCACCAGGTCAGCCTTGAAAGCAAGATCACATTTGGAATTTCTTATAACTAGTTGCATCAAAATGCTAGCTTGGCATTGACATCATTTCATGTAGCATAGGGATTATACTGCTTAAGCTCCTTTCTAGGGTTAGCTCCAAAGGCAGATTTTTAGGGTTCAACTCTGACCCCCTTCAATAGGTCACTGAGGTGTGGGGTCCACCTGTCAGTGAAAATGGTCACATGGTGACTCATCAGATAGGCTATGTTGTTAGATTCATCTACAAGGGACTGCCAGGTGGGTCCCACTTGTCAGATAAAATGTAATCAAATGGCTGACCCATCAAGAGATTTTCTCTCTCCTAAATCTCCCGAGGGTCAGCCACCTCGAATGAGTAAGAGGTGGTGGGGTATTTATATCCTCGTCATTCACCCTATTATTTCATTGTGGGATTAATGCTTAACCCCTGTTCCGGGTTGGTTAGCTTTCTTAACAAAATAGGCTAGGTCCATGTCATTGGAGCTGCTCATAAGGGACTGCCATGTGGGTCCCACTTGTCAGAAAAGATATAATCACATGGTGACACCCAAGAGGTCTCCTCTCTCCCTCGATCTTCTTGGGTGTCACTCATGCTGAGTGGATAGAGAATAGCGGGATATTTATACTTTTCACTTTGCGCTCAGCATTCCATTGTGGGACTAATGGATTTGTTCCGGGGTTAGGCAGCGACCTCTCCTGATCAGTGGGCCATCTTTTCATTGCTCTCTCTCTTCTCCCCCTTTCTTATGACTTATCATTAATCATCAATTTATTTTATTTATTCATCTATTCATCCTTGAAACTTTTCAAGGGTAAACACCAATTAAAACTTAGATATGAATATTCTATGACGCTAATTTTTCACAAATGTAAGTGAGATGCATTAGAAACCGTTGTTTAAACAAGTTGTTTAAGATTTTGAACATTTTTTAATCAAAACTACACATAATTTCGAGCGAATTAATATAATTGATCCCATCTATATCTGTTATTGGATTGTCAAATTAACACTTCGATATGAATATCAGAGGACACTAATTTTTCATAAAACATAAGTAAGATACATTAGAAATTGCTGTTTAAACAAGTTGTTTAAGATTTTTAACATTTATTGCCTCATAACGACACAAATTTTCGTAAAAATTAATATAATTACTCCTAGCTATGCCTATTAGAAGATTATCCAATTATCACTTTGATATGAACATTCTACGATACGAATTTTGCATAAAAAAAATAAGTAAGATGCATTAATAACATCTGTTTAAACAAGTTGTTTGAGTTTTTTATAATTTTTGGCTGCATAACTACACATAATTTCGCTCAGATTAATATAATTACTACTAATTATGCCTATTATATAATTATCCAAATAAAACTCCAATATGAATATCCTATAACCGTAATTTTTCATAAAGATATATAAGATACATTTGAAACTGCTGTTTAAACAAGTTGTTTCAGATTTTCAAAATTTATTTGTCTCATTACTACTTATAATTTCGTGAAAATTAATATAATTACTCCTAATTGTGTCTATTAGAAGATTATCCAATTAATACTTCAATATGAATATTCTACGACACTAAGTTTGCACAAAACATAAATAAGATGCATTAAGAAATAGCGGTTTAAACTAGTTGATTGAGTTTTTCAAATTTCTTGCCGCATACCTAAATATAATGTCATGAAAATTAATATAATTACTCCTAATTATGTCTATTATAAGATTATATAATTAAAACTTTGATATGAATATTACATGACGCTAATTTGGCACAAAACATAAGTAAGATGCATTAAAAACTGCTGTTTAAACAAGTTGTTTGACTTTTTTAAAACTTTTGGCCCCATAAATACCCTATAATTACTCCTAATTATGCCTATTATACGATTGTTCAATTAACACTTCGATATGAATATTCTACGACACTATTTTCTCCCAAAACATAAGTAAGACGCATTATAAACAGCTATTTAAAAAACTTATTTGAGTATTTCAAAATTTTTGGCCCCATAACTACACATAATTTAGTGAAAATTAATATTATCACTCCTAATTATGGCTATTAAAATATTATCTAATTAACACTTCAATATGAACATTCTACAACACTAATTCTGCACAAAACATAAGTAGAAGGCTTTTAAAACAGCTGTTTAAACAAGTTGTTTGAGTTTTTTTATAATTTTTGGCCGCATAACTACACATAATTTCTTATAAGTTAATATAATTAGTCCTAAGCATGGCCATTTTAAGATCTTCTAATGAAATCTTTAATATGAATATTCTACGACACTAATTTTGAACAAAACATAAGTAAGATGCATTAAAAACAGCTGTTTAAACAAGTTATTTGAGTTTTTCAAAATTTTTGGCTGCATAACTACACATAATTTCTTATAAATTAATATAATTACTCCTAGATATGTCCATTGTAAGATTTTCCAATTAAAATTTCGACATGAATATTCTACAACACTAATTTCGCACAAAACATAAGTAAGATGCATTAAAAACTGCTGTTTAACCAAGTTGTTTGATCTTTCTAAATTTTTTGGCCGCATAACTGGACATAATTTCGTATAAATTAAATATAATCACTCATAATTATGTCTTTTATAATATTTTTCAATTAACACATTGATATGAATATTCTACGATACTAATTTTTCACAAAACATAAGTAAGATGCATTAGAAACTGTTACTTAAAAAAGTTGTTTGAGTTTTCAACATTTTTGCCCTCATAACTACACATAATTTCGTAAAAATTAATATAATCACTCCTAATTATGCCTTTCATAAGATTGTCCAATTAACACTTCGATATGAATATCCTACGACACTCATTTTTCATAAAACATAAGTAGGGTATATTAGAAACTGCTGTTTAAACAAGTTGTTTAAGATTTTTAACATTTTTTTACTCATAACTACACATAATTTCATCAAAATTAATGTAATTACTCCTAATTATACCTGTTAGAAGATTATCAAATTAACACTTCGATATGAACATTGTACGACACAAATTTTGCACAAATCATGAATAAGATGCATTAAAAACGGTTGTTTAAACACGTTGTTTGAGTTTTTGAAATTTGTTGGCCGCATAACTACATATAATTTTATAAAAAATAATATAATTACTCCTAATTATGCCTATCATATGATTGTCCAATTAAAACTTAGATATGAATATTCTATGACGCTAATTTTTCACAAATGTAAGTGAGATGCATTAGAAACCGTTGTTTAAACAAGTTGTTTAAGATTTTGAACATTTTTTAATCAAAACTACACATAATTTCGAGCGAATTAATATAATTGATCCCATCTATATCTGTTATAGGATTGTGAAATTAACACTTCGATATGAATATCAGAGGACACTAATTTTTCATAAAACATAAGTAAGATACATTAGAAATTGCTGTTTAAACAAGTTGTTTAAGATTTTTAACATTTATTGCCTCATAACGACACAAATTTTCGTAAAAATTAATATAATTACTCCTAGCTATGCCTATTAGAAGATTATCCAATTATCACTTCGATATGAACATTCTACGATACGAATTTTGCATAAAAAAAATAAGTAAGATGCATTAATAACATCTGTTTAAACAAGTTGTTTGAGTTTTTTATAATTTTTGGCTGCATAACTACACATAATTTCGCTCAGATTAATATAATTACTACTAATTATGCCTATTATATAATTATCCAAATAAAACTCCAATATGAATATCCTATAACCGTAATTTTTCATAAAGATATATAAGATACATTTGAAACTGCTGTTTAAACAAGTTGTTTCAGATTTTCAAAATTTATTTGTCTCATTACTACTTATAATTTCGTGAAAATTAATATAATTACTCCTAATTGTGTCTATTAGAAGATTATCCAATTAATACTTCAATATGAATATTCTACGACACTAAGTTTGCACAAAACATAAATAAGATGCATTAAGAAATAGCGGTTTAAACTAGTTGATTGAGTTTTTCAAATTTCTTGCCGCATACCTAAATATAATGTCATGAAAATTAATATAATTACTCCTAATTATGTCTATTATAAGATTATATAATTAAAACTTTGATATGAATATTACATGACGCAAATTTGGCACAAAACATAAGTAAGATGCATTAAAAACTGCTGTTTAAACAAGTTGTTTGACTTTTTTAAAACTTTTGGCCCCATAAATACCCTATAATTACTCCTAATTATGCCTATTATACGATTGTTCAATTAACACTTCGATATGAATATTCTACGACACTATTTTCTCCCAAAACATAAGTAAGACGCATTATAAACAGCTATTTAAAAAACTTATTTGAGTATTTCAAAATTTTTGGCCCCATAACTACACATAATTTAGTGAAAATTAATATTATCACTCCTAATTATGGCTATTAAAATATTATCTAATTAACACTTCAATATGAACATTCTACAACACTAATTCTGCACAAAACATAAGTAGAAAGGCTTTTAAAACAGCTGTTTAAACAAGTTGTTTGAGTTTTTTTATAATTTTTGGCCGCATAATTACACATAATTTCTTATAAGTTAATATAATTACTCCTAAGCATGGCCATTATAAGATCTTCTAATGAAAACTTTGATATGAATATTCTACGACACTAATTTTGAACAAAACATAAGTAAGATGCATTAAAAACAGCTGTTTAAACAAGTTATTTGAGTTTTTCAAAATTTTTGGCTGCATAACTACACATAATTTCTTATAAATTAATATAATTACTCCTAGATATGTCCATTGTAAGATTTTCCAATTAAAACTTCGACATGAATATTCTACAACACTAATTTCGCACAAAACATAAGTAAGATGCATTAAAAACTGCTGTTTAACCAAGTTGTTTGATCTTTCTAAATTTTTTGACCGCATAACTGGACATAATTTCGTATAAATTAAATATAATCACTCATAATTATGTCTTTTATAATATTTTTCAATTAACACATTGATATGAATATTCTACGATACTAATTTTTCACAAAACATAAGTAAGATGCATTAGAAACTGTTACTTAAAAAAGTTGTTTGAGTTTTCAACATTTTTGCCCTCATAACTACACATAATTTCGTAAAAATTAATATAATCACTCCTAATTATGCCTTTCATAAGATTGTCCAATTAACACTTCGATATGAATATCCTACGACACTCATTTTTCATAAAACATAAGTAGGGTATATTAGAAACTGCTGTTTAAACAAGTTGTTTAAGATTTTTAACATTTTTTTACTCATAACTACACATAATTTCATCAAAATTAATGTAATTACTCCTAATTATACCTGTTAGAAGATTATCAAATTAACACTTCGATATGAACATTGTACGACACAAATTTTGCACAAATCATGAATAAGATGCATTAAAAACGGTTGTTTAAACACGTTGTTTGAGTTTTTGAAATTTGTTGGCCGCATAACTACATATAATTTTATAAAAAATAATATAATTACTCCTAATTATGCCTATCATATGATTGTCCAATTAAAACTTAGATATGAATATTCTATGACGCTAATTTTTCATAAATGTAAGTGAGATGCATTAGAAACCGTTGTTTAAACAAGTTGTTTAAGATTTTGAACATTTTTTAATAAAAACTACACATAATTTCGAGCGAATTAATATAATTGATCCTATCTATATCTGTTATAAGATTGTCAAATTAACACTTCGATATGAATATCAGAGGACACTAATTTTTCATAAAACATAAGTAAGATACATTAGAAATTGCTGTTTAAACAAGTTATTTAAGATTTTTAACATTTATTGCCTCATAACGACACAAATTTTCGTAAAAATTAATATAATTACTCCTAGCTATGCCTATTAGAAGATTATCTAATTATCATTTCGATATGAACATTCTACGATACGAATTTTGCATAAAAAAAATAAGTAAGATGCATTAATAACATCTGTTTAAACAAGTTGTTTGAGTTTTTTATAATTTTTGGCTGCATAACTACACATAATTTCGCTCAGATTAATATAATTACTACTAATTATGCCTATTATATAATTATCCAAATAAAACTCCAATATGAATATCCTATAACCGTAATTTTTCATAAAGATATATAAGATACATTTGAAACTGCTGTTTAAACAAGTTGTTTCAGATTTTCAAAATTTATTTGTCTCATTACTACTTATAATTTCGTGAAAATTAATATAATTACTCCTAATTGTGTCTATTAGAAGATTATCCAATTAATACTTCAATATGAATATTCTACGACACTAAGTTTGCACAAAACATAAATAAGATGCATTAAGAAATAGCGGTTTAAACTAGTTGATTGAGTTTTTCAAATTTCTTGCCGCATACCTAAATATAATGTCATGAAAATTAATATAATTACTCCTAATTATGTCTATTATAAGATTATATAATTAAAACTTTGATATGAATATTACATGACGCAAATTTGGCACAAAACATAAGTAAGATGCATTAAAAACTGCTGTTTAAACAAGTTGTTTGACTTTTTTAAAACTTTTGGCCCCATAAATACCCTATAATTACTCCTAATTATGCCTATTATACGATTGTTCAATTAACACTTCGATATGAATATTCTACGACACTATTTTCTCCCAAAACATAAGTAAGACGCATTATAAACAGCTATTTAAAAAACTTATTTGAGTATTTCAAAATTTTTGGCCCCATAACTACACATAATTTAGTGAAAATTAATATTATCACTCCTAATTATGGCTATTAAAATATTATCTAATTAACACTTCAATATGAACATTCTACAACACTAATTCTGCACAAAACATAAGTAGAAAGGCTTTTAAAACAGCTGTTTAAACAAGTTGTTTGAGTTTTTTTATAATTTTTGGCCGCATAATTACACATAATTTCTTATAAGTTAATATAATTACTCCTAAGCATGGCCATTATAAGATCTTCTAATGAAAACTTTGATATGAATATTCTACGACACTAATTTTGAACAAAACATAAGTAAGATGCATTAAAAACAGCTGTTTAAACAAGTTATTTGAGTTTTTCAAAATTTTTGGCTGCATAACTACACATAATTTCTTATAAATTAATATAATTACTCCTAGATATGTCCATTGTAAGATTTTCCAATTAAAACTTCGACATGAATATTCTACAACACTAATTTCGCACAAAACATAAGTAAGATGCATTAAAAACTGCTGTTTAACCAAGTTGTTTGATCTTTCTAAATTTTTTGACCGCATAACTGGACATAATTTCGTATAAATTAAATATAATCACTCATAATTATGTCTTTTATAATATTTTTCAATTAACACATTGATATGAATATTCTACGATACTAATTTTTCACAAAACATAAGTAAGATGCATTAGAAACTGTTACTTAAAAAAGTTGTTTGAGTTTTCAACATTTTTGCCCTCATAACTACACATAATTTCGTAAAAATTAATATAATCACTCCTAATTATGCCTTTCATAAGATTGTCCAATTAACACTTCGATATGAATATCCTACGACACTCATTTTTCATAAAACATAAGTAGGGTATATTAGAAACTGCTGTTTAAACAAGTTGTTTAAGATTTTTAACATTTTTTTACTCATAACTACACATAATTTCATCAAAATTAATGTAATTACTCCTAATTATACCTGTTAGAAGATTATCAAATTAACACTTCGATATGAACATTGTACGACACAAATTTTGCACAAATCATGAATAAGATGCATTAAAAACGGTTGTTTAAACACGTTGTTTGAGTTTTTAAAATTTGTTGGCCGCATAACTACATATAATTTTATAAAAAATAATATAATTACTCCTAATTATGCCTATCATATGATTGTCCAATTAAAACTTAGATATGAATATTCTATGACGCTAATTTTTCATAAATGTAAGTGAGATGCATTAGAAACCGTTGTTTAAACAAGTTGTTTAAGATTTTGAACATTTTTTAATAAAAACTACACATAATTTCGAGCGAATTAATATAATTGATCCTATCTATATCTGTTATAAGATTGTCAAATTAACACTTCGATATGAATATCAGAGGACACTAATTTTTCATAAAACATAAGTAAGATACATTAGAAATTGCTGTTTAAACAAGTTATTTAAGATTTTTAACATTTATTGCCTCATAACGACATAAATTTTCGTAAAAATTAATATAATTACTCCTAGCTATGCCTATTAGAAGATTATCCAATTATCATTTCGATATGAACATTCTACGATACGAATTTTGCATAAAAAAAATAAGTAAGATGCATTAATAACATCTGTTTAAACAAGTTGTTTGAGTTTTTTATAATTTTTGGCTTCATAACTACACATAATTTCGCTCAGATTAATATAATTACTACTAATTATGCCTATTATATAATTATCCAAATAAAACTCCAATATGAATATCCTATAACCGTAATTTTTCATAAAGATATATAAGATACATTTGAAACTGCTGTTTAAACAAGTTGTTTCAGATTTTCAAAATTTATTTGTCTCATTACTACTTATAATTTCGTGAAAATTAATATAATTACTCCTAATTGTGTCTATTAGAAGATTATCCAATTAATACTTCAATATGAATATTCTACGACACTAAGTTTGCACAAAACATAAATAAGATGCATTAAGAAATAGCGGTTTAAACTAGTTGATTGAGTTTTTCAAATTTCTTGCCGCATACCTAAATATAATGTCATGAAAATTAATATAATTACTCCTAATTATGTCTATTATAAGATTATATAATTAAAACTTTGATATGAATATTACATGACGCTAATTTGGCACAAAACATAAGTAAGATGCATTAAAAACTGCTGTTTAAACAAGTTGTTTGACTTTTTTAAAACTTTTGGCCCCATAAATACCCTATAATTACTCCTAATTATGCCTATTATACGATTGTTCAATTAACACTTCGATATGAATATTCTACGACACTATTTTCTCCCAAAACATAAGTAAGACGCATTATAAACAGCTATTTAAAAAACTTATTTGAGTATTTCAAAATTTTTGGCCCCATAACTACACATAATTTAGTGAAAATTAATATTATCACTCCTAATTATGGCTATTAAAATATTATCTAATTAACACTTCAATATGAACATTCTACAACACTAATTCTGCACAAAACATAAGTAGAAGGCTTTTAAAACAGCTGTTTAAACAAGTTGTTTGAGTTTTTTTATAATTTTTGGTCGCATAATTACACATAATTTCTTATAAGTTAATATAATTACTCCTAAGCATGGCCATTATAAGATCTTCTAATGAAAACTTTGATATGAATATTCTACGACACTAATTTTGAACAAAACATAAGTAAGATGCATTAAAAACAGCTGTTTAAACAAGTTATTTGAGTTTTTCAAAATTTTTGGCTGCATAACTACACATAATTTCTTATAAATTAATATAATTACTCCTAGATATGTCTATTATAAGATTTTCCAATTAAAACTTCAACATGAATATTCTACAACACTAATTTCGCACAAAACATAAGTAAGATGCATTAAAAACTGCTGTTTAACCAAGTTGTTTGATCTTTCTAAATTTTTTGGCCCATAACTGGACATAATTTCGTATAAATTAAATATAATTACTCATAATTATGTCTTTTATAATATTTTTCAATTAACACTTTGATATGAATATTCTACGATACTAATTTTTCACAAAACATAAGTAAGATGCATTAGAAACTGTTACTTAAAAAAGTTGTTTGAGTTTTCAACATTTTTGCCCTCATAACTATAAATAATTTTGTAAAAATTAATATAACTATTCCTAATTACGTCTACAATAAAGTGGTCCAATCAATACTTCGATATTAATATTCTATAACGTTGATTTTGCACAAAACATAGGTAAGACGCGTTAAAAACTGCTGTTCAAACAAGTTGTTTGGTTTTATGAAAGATTTTGGCCGCACAATTACACATAATTTCGTGCAAATTAAAATAATTACTCCTGATTACGCTAATTATAAGATCTCCCTATTAAAACTTCGATATGAATATTCCATGAGGCTAATTTTGCGCGAAACATAAGTAAGATGCGTTAAAAACTGCTGTATAAACAAGCTGTTTGAGTTTTTCATAATTTTTGGCCGCATAACTACATATAATTTAGTGCAAATTAATACAATTATGCCTATTATAAATATTTTCCAATTAAAACTTCGATATGAATATTATATCACGCTAATATTGCACAAAACATAAGTAAGATGCGTTAAAAACTGTCGTTTAAACAAGTTGTCTGGCTTTATGAAACTTCTAGGCCGCATAACTACACATAATTTGGTGCAAATTAATATAATTACTCCTAATTATGCTTATTATAAGATTGTTCAATTAACACTTCAAAATGAATATTTTATGGCACTATTTTTCCTCAAAACATAAGCAAGATGCATTAGAAACTGCTATTTAAAAAAAGTAAGTTTTTCAACATTTTTTGCCTCATAACTACATAAAATTTCGTAAAAAATATTATAATTACTGCTAATCATGTCTATTAAAATATTAGCTAATTAACACTTCGAGATGAATATTCTACGGCACTAATTTTGAACAAGATATACATAGGATGCATTCAAAACGGCTGTTGTTACAAGTTGTTTGTGTTTTTCAAAAAATTTGGCCGCATAAGCACACATAATTTCATGCAAATTAATATAATCACTCCTAATTATGCCTTTCATAAGATTATCCAATTAACACTTCGATATGAATATCCTACGACACTAATTTTTCATAAAACATAAGTAGGATATATTAGAAACTGCTGTTTAAACAAGTTGTTTAAGATTTTAACATTTTTTTACTCATAACTACACATAATTTCATCAAAATTAATATAATTACTCCTAATTATACCTGTTAGAAGATTATCAAATTAACACTTCGATATGAACATTGTACGACACAAATTTTGCACAAATCATGAATAAGATGCAGTAAAAATTGTTGTTTAAACACGTTGTTTAAGTTTTTGAAATTTGTTGGCCGCATAACTACATATAATTTTAGAAAAAATAATATAATTACTCCGAATTATGCCTATCATATGATTTTCCAATTAAAACTTAGATATGAATATTCAATGACGCTCATTTTTCACAAATATAAGTGAGATGCATTAGAAACCGTTGTTTAAGATTTTGGACATTTTTTTAATCAAAACTACACAATTTCGAGCGAATTAATATAATTAATCCTATCTATATTTGTTATAAGATTGTCAAATTAACACTTCGATATGAATATCAGAGGACACTAATTTTTCATAAGACATAAGTAAGATACATTAAAAATTGCTGTTTAAACAAGTTATTTAAGATTTTTAACATTTATTGCCTCATAACGTCACAAATTTTCGTACAAATTAATATAATTACTCCTAGCTATGCCTATTAGAAGATTATCCAATTATCACTTCGATATGAACATTCTACGATACGAATTTTGCATAAAAAAAAGTAAGATGCATTAATAACTGCTGTTTAAACAAGTTGTTTGAGTTTTTTATAATTTTTGGCTGCATAACTACACATAATTTCGCACATATTAATATAATTACTACTAATTACGCCTATTATATAATTATCCAAATAAACTCCAATATGAATATCCTATAACCATAATTTTTCATAAAACACATATAAGATACATTTGAAACTATTGTTTAAACAAATTATTTTAGATTTTCAAAATTTATTGTCTCATTACTACTTATAATTTCATGAAAATTAATATAATTATTCCTAATTGTGCCTATTAGAAGATTATCTAATTAATATTTCAATATGAATATTTTACGACACTAAGTTTGCACAAAACATAAATAAGATGCATTAAGAAATAGCAATTTAAACTAGTTGATTGAGTTTTTCAATTTTTTTGCCGCATAACTAAATATAATGTCATGAAAATTAATATAATTACTCTTAATTATGTCTATTATAATATTATATAATTAAAACTTGACTATCATTTAGCTAAAGTATTTGCTTCCCCTTTCGAGATTCAGATGTGCCTCGAGGTTAATAGTCTAGGGTAATTAACGGTGGGAGCTTCCGCCCATTGGAATCTACAAGGACTCACAATCACTGAAAACCCCCTAAATTTATATCCTAATGGGTATGAACGATAGAATCAACTGACATTAAATAAATGCACGCTTAGGAGGGATCTCCGTGTCCTTCTTCCTTATTCCATCACCCCGCAACGGTGAAGAGCACACGAAAAAGAGTCGCACAGGATCCGGCACGCCCGGTGGGACTAGATTCTCCTTTTATATTTGAAAGAGAGAAGCAAATAGAATAGTTAAAAGATACAAGTAGTCTTTTATGCGCTAAAAATGACTAATGAAGTTCAAGTATTTTTATCTTGCAGTAAATGACATTCTTTGGCAACTTAAACTTGGCACCATACACTGTCACCCCGGTACAGAGCCCAAACAGCAAGCTCTTCAGGTTCTTTGGGTCCATCTCGCAAGAACTTACCTTCTATGGTCCAGCTCCAGTGACCACCTTCACTACCGCAACCAACTGGATCTCCGTTACAGACGAAGAGGGGGTCTCAATCGCCCTAACTCCTAAGGACATCCCTAACAACATTATGGTCTCCCCTACTAACTCTCCCAAGAGGAGGAGACGCCCGACTAAGAAGGTAGCCCTAGCCGTAGCAGCTAAAACTGCTCGCAACTCTCAAGCATCCAGGAAGAATGCTCTGGACGAATATCAAAACCAACTGGTGGCTAGGCAAGTCATCCCAGTCTCTAATCAATTCACAACTCTCCGCATTGTGGCCAAGAACTCAGCCACTGCCTAGCTTCGCCAAGCATGGGAGGTGCCTAAGCCTGCACCCCATCCAGCCCAAATGAAGACGTCTCTACGATGCTAGCGCAAGTCTCAAGCCCCTGCATAAGCCATCTACAAGGCTCATAGGGTACTCAAACAAAAGAAAAGCGCCAGAAGTGTTAGGTCGAGATAATATGTCTCCCGCTCCTATCAATCTCAAGACGTGGCTAAGCCGCAAGCCACTGTCTCCCGCTATGACCAATCTCAAGATATGACCAAGTCTCAAGCCTTTACCTTTGCTCCTCAGCCCAAAAAGGTCATACACAAAGCAGCACCTAGCGTCCAGCAGGTGTGGGTTCCCAGCCAACAAAACACCAATCCCAAGCCCAACTTAGCAAGGCAGGCAATTCAAATGCTCCACCTGAAAGCGTATTCAGCCACTTGGGTCAAAAGAGCGTATTCAGCCTATTAGGCTCGAGAATACCGCTTGGCAGCTTGAAAATAACTGCCCCCGACTAGAAAAGGAAGAAGAGAAGAACCACCCGTTATGAAGAACACTTCTCCGTCAACACCATCAGTATAGGCTATGACACTGACCCAGACACAGATACTGAGGTGAATATGGTACAGAACGATCCGTCCCCACCTAACCAAGCCCATGTTACCAATACCAACAAAAACAATGGTAGAAAGGGGAGACCGCCCAAGAGAGTAAATCCCGAAGGTAACATTTGAGAAGGGGAGTACAACAATGAAAACCCCCGAGCTCTTCGATAATGAAGATGATGATGAAGTCTGTCCTGAAATGCTCATCGATGAAATTGAAATATTGAAAGGACACATCGAGGTACGGGATGAAGAACTAATCAGACAACGATAACTAATATCTACTATGCTAAAATAAAATGAATAGTTAATTAAGGCAGTCAAATCATTATAAGAATCACAAGACGTCAATTTCAATTCAAAAGCTGATAGCTCCCGTCAAGAAGGAGTCCACAACACTATATAAGTATATTCGACGCATTGATGATGTCACAAGACCTAAGAGAGATACTAATCCAGACCTTATAAGATCCCAAAAAGTACAAGTCCTATTTTATCGAGCAAAATATGCATGAAGCCCTATTCACCGCCAAGTGGGCCGCCTGTATAAACTTCACGCGTAATGATCTCCTGATAGGCACCGCCGACCACAACTGCCCGTTGTACATCATCGAAAACTGCGGTGGGCAGAAGATTGGCCGTATTTTGGTCGATGTAGGGTCATCGATCAATATTATACGGCTAAAAACCCTGAAGACCATCACCCTGGATGTGAAGAACCTATCCGACGAGAAGGTGATCATTCATGGCTTCAATCAAAATTCCCAAAAGACCATAGGAGCGATAACTCTGAACCTACATTGCGAAAGCCTGAAAGCGCTTACCAAATTCTACGTCATTGATGCTGAGACCTCCTATCGGGCGTTGTTAGGTTGATTGTGGCTTCACAACAATCATGTTATACCATCTACTATGCACCAATGCCTGAAATATATTGAGAATGGAAAATAAAAGAGAATTGACGGTGATGTGAAGACATTCGGGGTGTATGAGATCAAGTTCAATGATGCATAGTACTTCCCGCCCAAACCTGACACAGCGTCGAGCTGGCCAATAAGAAAAGCAAGTCAGAAACCCTTCAATGAAAGCCCCAAATTTGATGTCTCGTCAGGAGAAGAAGAAGAATTCAAATTCAACTTCAAACCCAGAGGCGCTTGAGCTTAGAAACCCAGAGAAGAGTCGGGTAAAGAAGTGGTCCTCCACTTCAAACAAGTGGCTACATCCAAGGCCCGGACAAAGCCGAGTGAAATAAACCTGAATGATTCTGAGGAAGAAGTAATTTTCAACTTCAAGTCCGCTAATACACCTCGAATCCAAATCACCGAGGCAACTTCAGGAGAAAACTATGAAGAATCAGACGACTCAGACAACACCACCGAAGAAGAAGAGGTTGGTCATGGTCGTCAACTCTGAGAAGAAGAATCCGACGAGGAGATCATCTACCACATCCTCAAGAAACCCTACAAGGGACCTGAAACAAACAATGAAAGTGAGGAATCATTCATCATCAACACGGAAACAAACAATGAAAGTTAGGAATGTAATTAATGAAATGAGACACCAAATTGAAAATAACAGAAGAGAGGTGTCTGAACAATGGAAAGTGATGCAGGACATCAAGACACAACACAATGAGATAATGATAATGATCGAGACCCTGCAAATCACTATCTACAATTACGGACTACTCAAAAAAGCGGCAAGTGAGCCCCGTTCCGGGACCCTAGAAAGGCAAACACCTGATAGCAGTAAACAGGTGATCGTCATAGTTGACGAAACAGAAACAAAAGAGGCGACATTTAAACAGTCAACCACTGTGCCAACCCTCAAGGCTAGGAAAAACAAGCCGTACTCTTTGTTGGGTTTTGGTCCAACTAAATCTCGTTAAGGCTTAAGCTGCGGAAAGACCGTAAAATAATTTTTTTACTTCTACTTAAGTTAGGGATTAAAATATGTCGGATGATTACCGAGAGATACACACATTTTAATCTTTTACAAAAGACAGTAAAATATTATTTTACTTCTAACTTAAGCGAATGGTTAAAGCGGTATGTCAAATGATTACCGAGAGATGCACACCTCTTTAAACCTGTATAGATCTACTCCATGATTGATATCTAAAATATTGATCTACTTAATAATTAAATAGATTAATATAAAATTTTATACCTCATTTCTAAATTTTAATTGGAATGAAAATTGACTTGTCTCGAAGTATCACACGTGTGATATCTCTGTAGGTTATCCACCAGGACTGACCAGAGAGCGGCTTATTGCTTTTGCCAGAAATACCGTAAATCATGGTTTCTCGAAAAAACACTATTCACCGAGAAAAAGATTCAATAGTACTATTCACGAATCGCAGTTATTCTGTTTCACAAATGTGCAGAAATACCGCAACTTTCGTAAAAAAACTATTCACCGATCTCGTGAATTCTGAAACAACCGTATACCGAGAAAGAGAGAATATAGAACTGAATTATTTTTTTCTCTCTCATCTCACCCTTTTATTTATAGTCTTTCAAAAAGTTTGCCAAAATTATCAAAATACCATTACTTATTTTACAAGAAAATAAAGTTAGCCAAAATTACTAAAATGTCATTACTTATTTTGCAAGAATATAAAGTTGGCCAAATTTACAACTTTTTCCATTAGGCTATTTTGGGCCTTTTTGATTTTGGGTTTTTATTTTATTTTGGGCTCTTAATTATTAATTAAGGCTTTAATTATTAATGGACTTTCAACCCAAAATTTAAACCCATAATTAACATTTAAAATCCAAATCATATATATATATATATATAATTATCGTGTATAATTATATTTGTCTCGGTTGTTATTTCGGTAAATTTATACGACGTGTCCAACACGCTATAAATTCAATCTGATTTTTGCTTCTTGTCATCTCTATGATAAATATAATTAATTATAACCATTTTATTATTAATTATAAATAATTTATAATTAATCAGTAAGATTCTCCGATCAACTCCTATACGGTGTCAGTGTGACCTTACAAGATCCGTGTTATATTGGTAAATAGAGTTAAAACCATTTTAACCTCTATAATCATAGGAGACATCTGACAGAATGCATTATGATCATCCAATTACATAGATGATGTTGTACTATACAATATCATGATCCAGTAAACTATTTACTTATGTTTAATTCTTTTGTCTCATAGCTATCAGATCAGTTTCAAGGTAGGTATGTGTCATCCTTGCAAACTTATTTTTTTTTTATCCTGAGTAAATTATGAAATATAATTACTCTTGTAATTATACTGCTAGCAGATAATCTTACTCTATCAAGGGACCCAGTGATGCTATAACTCGTATAGAGATACGAGGGATAATAGTACTTTTGGCAAACCATCTCTTCCTCCGCATAAGTTATGTATACCGAAGAGCTACCTTTATAGCCACCTTTTACGGATAACGTTTGGTAGAAATCACACACATACATATCTTATGTAGGAAAGATGAATACCGTATACTTTAGAATTTAACACTGAATGAAAGCATTAATGACACAAACACAATTCCATTTAATATTTTATTCGGGGTCTGTCAAATACGATGTTCCTAGAACATCTATCTATGTGATTAAAATGATAACTCTTTGTCTATGGTCTGTAAAACTTGACCATCATTTAATCTGCATACTAACCTGATAGCGGTTAATTAGTGTTCCTACTAATTATCTCGGTTAGTGACTTTTAAGAGTATATTCTATATTATGAAGTTTCACAATTCCAGTCATAAACTCAGAATGATTCATAAATTCAATAATACTCAAGGAAACAAAATATCATTTAATTATCCAATTTATGAACAAAGCTTTATATAATAAATTTATCGTATTATTGACTTCAAAATTATTATAAATTAACAGATAACACTCAAGAGATTTAGGAGAGAGAAAGAGATCTCTTGAGGTGTCATCTATGTGATCATTTTTTCTCTGACAAATGTGACTCACTTGACAGTTCCACACAAACAACTTCAACAGTCTGAGCCTAGCCTATCCACTAAATCTAACCAGGCCGAAACAAGGATTAAACATTAATCCCACAAGAAAATCTCGAGTCTAAATGGCAAGGTAAAGTACACCCGAGGTCTGAGTTACAACTGTGACTACGCAGCATGCTTTGAGGGGTCCCTTAACGAATACCACTTGTATCAAGCATATGAGAGTTGCTGCACGGCAACAATTGGGAAGGTATACGGGGGCGGCGCATACCAACTCATTGACTATGAAGGCGAAAGGCCCATATCACTGATCAACAGGCGGTACCTGAATAAGTACTACACGTAGCCCGGATCGAGACTGAATGAAGCAGTACTGCAATGTAAATAAATAAGGAGAAAATAAGTGCTTTTCTATACACACGTGCACAAAACCCAAAACCCAAAAATAACCTCCACCTCTGCATAAAATCCCAAAAACCCTACTTGTGCATTTGTAAATAAAATGCATCCAAAAATCTAAAACTACACAAACACATCTAGCCCTAAAATAAAACAAGAAAATAAAAGAATAATAAAATAGTTCAATGCTAAAATCACGCGAGAGTATAAGGCGAGAGCTTTGGTATTTGGGCTCACAATATAAATACCACTGAGTTTGTCCATTTGATACAGGATAAACACAAAAATGGGCAGGGTTTGCAGTTTGTCCCTCAAACTATCTGTCGCCCAATGATAAAAGTTGCTCATATTGGTCATCCGCGGTGTAAACCAAGGGATAGGTCCAGCAAATTGGTGGCTAGTAAGTAGTCACTTTCGAGGGCATGTAAATAAATAACTCTCGTACTATTAGTAGCAAGTATCACTAATAACAAAAATCTACCCTCCTCGGACAAAATAAAAGAGATATCTAAGTAAAATAATAAAAGTCTATTTTTTTTATCCCTCAATTAAAGTAAAAATAAAATATTTTCAATAAGGAGTTGTCACCTTTGTCTCCGACACCATGAGTGTTATACAAAGCTATGTTGGGTGCATTCATCCGCAAAAGCACAATATGCCCAAGGAAATGGTTTGCCACAATCCCATGGTATATTATGGAGGGGGTCAAATTAAGGGTTTACGCTTTTATCCGATATTATGTGTCAAACAAAGTGGTTCGCTTAAAGAAGTGACTCCGGTCATGGAGAGCAAACCTACCCAATGAAAGTCTGTCAAGCATGGATGCGTGATGGATGTTTGAGGGTAGAAAAAAATCAGGTTGGGTGTATTCATCCGTAAAAGCATCACACGCCCAAAGAGACAGTCTGTTACAATCCCATAACAGATTGTGGAGGGGTCAGATTAAGGGTTTACGCTTTTACCCGATATTCTATGTCAAACAAAGTGGTTCGCTTAAAGAAGTGACTACGGTCATGGAGAGCGAACCTACCCGATGAAAGTCTGTCTCGTAAGGATGCGTGATGGATGTTTGATGGTAGAATCCCCACCAAACAAACTGAGCGGAGACGAGCGAAGATGAGTTTCCACTTTAGCACGCAAAAGATGCACAAATGAGGGGAGAGTGAGTGAGCTTCCAGAACAAATGTCAATCAAATTTCTAAGGAGCATCCACAAAATGGTGTTATCAATTGCATCTACAATCCAATTAATATTGGTAAGTTTATCCATCAGTAATAAAGGGATAAACAGGTTTATTCTGTACCCGGCCTAGAGGTCAATACAGACAGGTTCGGTATCCGTAAAATACCACGATTACTTAGGTTATGTATTGGAACAAGTAAAAATGAAGCAATGTATAGAATAAATACAATAGAGTGCTATGAAATTTTTTCCTTTTTTGTTATTGTACTTAGGCGCTGCGTGAAAGTGATGTGCGGTCCGATTATTTATCAACAGTTCTGATTTAACAATAATAAATAGTTACGTGCATCAAAATTTGTGTTTAGACTTCTCCACAATCATTGTGATTTCCTTGAACCGTTATGATTTCCCTGCGGAGATCTCCGTACAGAAAATATCCACAGAGAATACCGATCTGAGAGAGTTCATGCAATGGATTGATTCCATTATTTTAGTGAGAGAATCTGCTTGACTCCGCACGTCTCCTTCAAAATAATCCCAAATTCCTAATCAAATTTTATCTCTTTGGAATAACTCATAATTTTTAGTCACTCTCAAAGCGCGTGAGTGGATATTTGACGCTTTTAAAATTTTGTTATTGATATCTTGAACTCATGCTTATGTGCCACGTATTAGTCCGAGGTCACTTCACATAATTAGTCAGCTGACGTGGCGTAATTACAGCTGCAATTTTAATTGGTGGTGTGCTCTGGTCTTCTTCTTCTTTTATTTGAGGAAACTCTGGTGCTCTTTAGTCTTTACCATCAAAGGAATGGTGGATCTCTTTTGGACTTTACCATAGAAACCTGTCATTACCAATTGGCCAACCGTGAGATTTTTTGTATCTAAAAGAAATGACTGTGATTTTTTTTTTTCACCCTAAAAAAAAGTGGGGGGTGGGTGCTCTGACAAATAATTATCCACGTAAATTTGTTAGAAATTGATTGGTACATGATTTTCGCCAAGTTTTCTCTTGACTTGCAACACATCTTGTGTGTACATTTTTCCACTGTACATCAATGAGGATTTGTAAGATTTTTACTTAAAATCCACTCAAAATACTGTAACGTCCTGTGTCGAAACTCTATAAAATCATATATTTTATATTCATCTGACAGTCAATAATTAATGTTGTCAGCCAAAAAAAATAAAAAAAGACGGAAACAAAAAGAGTCGGCTACCACATATCATGAGAAAAATTGGTCACGTGTCTCATCTATTTATTCTTTCTTCGTTTTTCTTTTTACGATTTTGGTTCTCCATTTACTTCCTCGATCAAAAGAGATGGGATGAGTACATGTTATGGTTATGAAGCACCCTTGGACAGCTACAACGTGCCATGGGAAAAATTGGTTATCTTTTCTGTTTTTTTTTTCCATTTAACTTTTTCAATTTAAACTTTGATTGATTTAAAATTGTGAAGTAGTCCAAAATAAATGAACTTGAGATATTACAATATCCCTTTCTTTATTTTCTGTTGGGGTGGTCACGATCACTTTACACCTGTCCGGTTCAGATTCATTTAACAATGATCTATCTTACTCGAGTGGTCAATAATTTTTCATTTCAATGACGTTTTGCATAAATAACTTCCCTTAAAAGAGATAGAAAAAGCTTGACTTCTCATTGATTTGGAATTGAGACCATAGTGACAAGTTCGTGATTCGGAAAACGTTCGGCGAGATCAAAAATTTGACGTTTGGGTATAATACAGATATAATTCGAGAATAGTTCGTTTCATTTAATATAAATAAAATATATATTATAATTATAAAATATTAAAAATATATTCAAAACTATAAAATTTCATATAAAATAATATATAATGTGTTTTTTTGCCGAATAATTCGCGAATAAAACGTTTGTTTGACCCCAAAAAACGCACTGTATATTAAACTGACGAATTATTCGTAAAACATCCGGTTATGAATGAAAAATGAATTATTCGCGAATCTTGTTACTATGATCGGGACGTTTGATCCGATCTCTGGACGGTTTGTTCAAACTCTTCCGGCTTCTCATGTGTTTTTCAAGAATTATAACTCTGTACAATTAGAGTGTGCATTGTTCATTTTGTTTGGCTGCATTTTTTTAAATGCACTTAAACTGTATGTACTGTGTGTTAGTCTGCATTTTTGTTGCCTGTAATCTTAGTTTTGCAATAACTGGGAATTTCTTAGAAAATGTCATTTTCGAAGTTACAAAAAGTAAATATATTTACTACATCAGCAATTTAATACTTTATTTTACATCATCTCGAAATCTTTTCATTCTTGTCAATTTATTTTGATGGCGTGACAAAAAAAGGATAATTGTTCAGAAAAGATTTTTTTTTACAATTAAAGATGCCACTTGTATTAAACAATTTGTTAATTTAACAGTGTTGTTAGAATTAACAAATGTTTAACATCCTTGTAACTAAAATTATTAAAAAAATCGCATAAAAACTCGTAATTTATTTACAAACGGCATATAAATAGATTAAAAAAAATATAGTATTGGCCTGCTGATTAATAACACATTAAATAAACAGGAAAAACAAACAAATATAAATATATTATTATTCTATTGATATAACATCTCAACCATGACAAGATGTCAACATCGTTCTCAAACTTCATTGTATGGGTTAAATATCCTTTACTAGTTTTAGTAGGCAAATGATTCCTTCTTTTTTACGTAAAAGATAACTTATGAGTTATGATCACACAGAAGTTCTCTTAAACCGAAAATTGTTATACGAGTATCAATTTAAACCGAAAATTGTTATACGAGTAACAATCCATAAATTTGGAACCATTAATTTTAATTTATTTCTTGAGCCACAATTTCGAATCATAATTGTTTTTTTAATATTCCAATCACATTTTATGTAACGTCAAAAAAATCACTATGATGACTAATATTCTTAATACATAAATGGAGTTAAACTTTTAAGTTTTTAAAGTATATCATATCATCATTTTTTTATCATTGATTTTGTTTAAATCTTTTCATATTCTTCAATCTAAGGATTTATATAAAATAATTTCTCTATCCTCATTTAAAATAATATTTAAGGTGAAACTTAATTCTTAAAATAATCCAATTTTTTATATGATTATTTATATATTATTATGTATCTAATTATATTAATAATATAATTGATAATATACTTAGTATTTAAAATATTATGTTTAATTTTTTCAATATAAAATTTTATTAAATATATTTAAAATTATATATTATTAATTATTTATTTGAGAATTATATTGTCGAAACGAAAAACTCTAGTTTCATTAATATTCAATATGTTGTCCCACAGAAATTGAAACCAAGAACTAAACATATATAAAAAAATGTTTGACTTCAAAATTTTACAAAAAAAAATAAATAAAAGAAAATCTAACTGGTGTGACTTATGGCTTATGGCTCCGGGGAACGGGGAAAGTGCAAGGAAATTTTCAAAGAGCAGCCCACGTGGAGCTCCGAAACAGAACCTTACTCTTTTTTTTTATAATTACCCGTAGGACAGAAACTTACTCTACTCTACTGCCCCACAACCACAAAGTCACAGACCACAGAGAAGAGAGAATAAATCAACAGCGACACGAAACGACACAGCCAACACCAACAGCCAAAAGATATCGTTTGAAGAAGTCCATCTGGTCAGGTCGTGTGCTCCCTCCCGGCTCCCGCGCCTATGTCTATGTGCCTCCGCGTAGAGTGGCGTAAACGAGCTCGGTCGGACTAACTGGAGGATCTCGATTTCCTCCTACGAGATTGCAGGGCTGAGATTGCGTCTCGCGTGGTGGCATTCCTGTGTGTAACAAAGAGAGCTGTCGCAGTTGGAATGTCACGTGACTACGTAAGGCGGGGCAGCGCGTCTTCTGACAAAGTCTCACCGAAGAGTGAAGAGTATTTTCTCAAAAAAAAAAAAAAAAAGTGATGACTGAACACTGAAGAGTACTGCCAATGAGTGTTATAAAAATATCAGGTGGATCAAATCTGATCCATCAAATCTGTGTTCACATTCTGATATTCGTATCTATGTGTTAACTTGTGTCCGAAAAAATTTATGAGTTTATAACGAATTGTGGATAACTTTTTTTTAAATCCGTCTAAAATATATCCTATCCTAATCCGTATTCAACCATACCCAACCCATCAAAATCTGAAAAAATTCAACTAAATCCGTCCAAACCCGACCCGTTATTTTATTTGAATTTTTTCATTCTAATTAAACCACTACTGCCAATGCGCCTAGACTGGAGCCTGGAGGAAACCGTGTTTCTGAGATCTGAGATCCAATGTGACGATTCACGACTTTCGTGTACCGAGTTAAAATATAACTATTCTGTGTCTCGCTACATGGATGGAAGTTCCGAGGACCAAACCACACGGAGTATGTAGATTGTTTTCTTGATTAACCGGTTGGGTTTACACCCAGTCATGGCACTTGGCACCTAACTCTGTCGTGTCAGGTAATTAAATGAGAAATTAACCAACTGTGGTAACTGCTAACTGTACCTTTTTTTTTTGGCGAAATGTAAAAGATTCAACCCTTCGGTGATCGATGTGACAAAAATTAAGACACCCCGATTTGCAGAGATCGTTGCAAATTAATTGATTTCTATCATTTAATTTATTGAAAATATATTATTTGAATTATATTAAACTGATGTTATCATTGATTGGTCATGTCATGCTCGTATTGTAAATTTATAATATCATAGCATCGTTCCATCATTCAAGTATTTTTAAAATGAAAAATATTTTTTCCCTTCTCTTATAAAACCCAAAAAAAAAATCAGAGAATGGCATTATCTTGTGAAAATATTTGAGGCCAGCTTGCCATTTACCAGCATCTCTGCCCATGGACTCCGACTTTATTTCCCCTTGAATACATGAAACACTCCAAGAATTGCTTAAATGCCCATTGTTTACCTAATAAAAAAATTATGATACTTGCAGTTTGCATTTTGCAACCCAGTCTGTATTGTTGAATAAAAGGATGATATAGATAACAAAAAAATATCTAAAATAATATTTATCGCGTATATCGGAAGTGTTGCCAGCTGGAAGCTAGGACTTGGGACAACAGGCAAATGGTGTGTATAATTTTGTCAGGTTGCGCAGCAAATTTTCAGTTTATCATTTACTGAAAAGTGGTAAATTCGTGTACATTTATATTCAAAATCCATTCTGATTTACACTGGTTGTATTTGGCTGTACAACTTCACAATTAGAATTTATTATATTCAAACGATGCATCTGAATTACTCAATTCGATATTCATACCAAAATCTTGTAAGAATAATATAATACTTATATGTAATTAAAATTTATTTTCTTTTCTAAAATAAAGAAAAAAAATAGCATACCGGACAGCTAAATGTAAAACTTCTATTTTCAAAATAAAAATTGCATGGATGCATCCAAATACAAAATATGTTATTCCAGAACAACGAGAACCTGTTTATTTTGAGTGAATGCGAATTGAAAAAGTTTTTTTTTAACTTTCCATCACTATTTTAAACATACAATTCATAAATACAAAGAATGTTTCTATCATTGGAAATATCATTATATTTTCGCTTTTAATTCTAACTCTATTAAACTTATATTATTGCACAATTCCTTACACGATCCAAAAGTGTTCTCAAAACATGGGAGTAATTAATATTTTGATTCCAGTCATTATTATTTTTGCTTAAATCCACCTTTTTTATACGACAAATATTTAAATCGATTTTAACTATTTTATTGTATTAAGGGTTATATTGAAAAAAATATATGTCAACATTTATTTTTCATAATAAATCTAATAAATATAAATTGGATTGTGATGGTTAAAAGCTAGGCACGAGTGTTGTCCAATGAACTTTCTAAAATTAAAGATGGCTTGTAATGCTCCTAACCATGATCTTTCTAATGGAATTTAAACGTTCAATACAATCATCGTGGACCGTCCCAAATTATTGTGATGTAGGAAAGAAACGCTCAATCATGTGTTCTCTTTCATAACAAAACAATAAAATAATTTTATTATTATTACAGATGGCAATGTTTGAAACTTTCAATTAGTGTTATTGTTGGATTAAGACACGGTCTATGAATACAAATTTGACATTGATTTTTTTCGATACAATTCGATGATAAATATGTTCACAATATGTAGAAAATAATTTATATCAGTAAAATTTAAGCCTAATTTGATAGGAAGAATCGATTTATAGTTTTCTTTGTAATTCCCATTAGTAGTTGACGTATATTCTTCTAGAAAAATTATATATTCGGAGATTATATTATGGATCACAATAATTTTAGACTGTTCGATTTTAAATATTGAATGATTAAGATAAACTTTTCAATGTAAAATTATAACAGTTAAACATAATATTTCCAGTTTAAATTAAATTAATAAATAAGCATTTAAATTGGATAAAATTTTATCATGAAATTGACTTGATACAGAGTTGTATAATATATTTGCTTTACTTATACTATGATTTCATTTTCAAAAATGTGAAAAATCTATACAAGAAACGTGAATATGAAATCAAGACTCGAAAAATACTCAAACTAAAATACATGGAAGGAAATAGATCAATTGAATATATATTTCTTGTCCTACGTTACAACGTATAGTATTATACTATTAGTCTTTTATTATAAAATATTATATACAACAAATATTTACATTTTATTAGACTATAAACATTTTTTTCAACAAAAAATAGTATAAAATCAAAATTAAGCGGTTTAATATGGAAGAGATATATGGTTCAAACTAACAGAAAATATTTATTGTTTATTTCTTAATTTTGCGTACACTATTAGAAACATTTTAAGAAAAATACATATTTAAAAAATTAATTGAAATGATTTTCAATTTAAATTTTCTACTTTTGACAATTTACTAAAATATAAAATCTTATGAATTTTGTTGCACATATTCAATTTAAATTTTCTACTTTTGACACTTTACTAAAATATAAAATCTTATGAATTTTGTTGCACATATTCGACAGTACATCATTATATATTAAATATATATACCGAAGCAACGCAAGGTTATTCTCTAGTAAATCTTGGATTTCACTAATAATGACATTGACATGGAACACGTCAATAAATCTAATTTATATTCATATTTGAGATTTTAATTTAGCAGTAGCGCGTGAAAAGAGTGTGTGACGACGCATGACCAAAGGATTTTTGGGTGGGTGAAATGTATGATTTCAGAATTAGATACTTTTTGACATCATTCAAATAAATTATTCCGATAGGTCCATCTCAAATCAGACGACTCAGATTAAAACTAAAAGCAGATTTCATGTTATTCGAGTCCAAAATAGCGGCCAAAACCCAAAAGGCAACCATAATACCAATATGCCACATGCCGCAAAGAAGAGAAGATCAGAGAGCTTAAGGTTGGTGAAAATTGTACCAGCGCACTCTTCTTCGACATGGTCAGAATACGATCTAACTCGAAAAATGTCGGATTTGTTCAGATTTGAAATTGATTTAACTCAATTTGAATTTTTTTAAAATCAAACTAATCTGATCACATCTGATTCGACTTGATCTAAAATTAAATAATTTATAATTTAATTAAAATCAATTTAATCTCTAAAAAAATTAATATATAAATTAATTCGATTCTAATCTAATTTTTTTTTTAAATTAAATTGATCCGACTTAACTGCTTGTCATCTCAACTCTTCGGTATCTTTGGACTGGAGTTCGACAAAGTATAAACAAAAAAATAAGCATGCAGGTTTCACTGTTTCAGGAGGTAACTGAAAAGAACAAATGAGCGTAAAAAGTTAAAAACAAGGATAATATCCAGAAGTAGAGATAACAAAATACGAAGAGATAAAATATACCCAGAATGTGGGTCCCATGTTGACAATAAAGTAACCCCCAAGTACGCATAAGCTGCGCCTCCAGAATGTGGGTCCCGGAGTCAGTAGATGAAATTTTAGGTTTGACCTCATACGCCGAGTCCATTTACGCTACTATCTCATTGGAAGGTAGTGGTTTCCAACCGAGTCAATTTCCCCTCAAAGAAAGAATTAGTCCATTCTCCGAAATATATTCTTACGGAATATTTCTACAACTACCTACGGAAAGGACCTTTTTCCTTGCCTGCCCAATGAAACAAAACTCTCTGGCTCTCTGCTAGTAAGTAGAATAACTGTAAATTCAAGTCTCACATAATCACATTCCCAGCCCCCCAGCCAAGTTCTTCCCCTCTAATCTCTCCTGCTCTTATAAAACCCCAAATTCAACCAAACCCTTCATCTCTCTCTCTTCCATCCATGGCAATGGCGGGAGAACCCCCATCCACTTCAACGGGCTTCCGCGGTTTCCTCAGCTTTCGCCGACACCAAATCGCCTCTCTCGAACCGACGCCACAAGAAGAGCTAGATTCACTGGAGCACTTCCAGTCGCAAGTCTCAAGTTGCCTCCTCTCTCTCCTTTCCTCCGACGATTCCTCCCCTTTTCTCTCTCTCTCCTTCCTTTCGAAGCTCCTGGATTCCCTCCTCTGCATCGAGAGCGAATTCCGTGTGCTGCTTCCCCTGCTCCTCTCACGCAACCCTTCAATCCTCTCCAAGCCACCATCAGACAAGCTCACGAATGATTTATTAGACCGTGCTGTTAAAACCCTCGACCTGTGCAATGCTGTGTCTTTGTCTCTGCAAGCGATGCGACACTCACAGCGCCAGGCGAGAATTGCTGTATCGTGCTTGTTACAATCTGAACACCTCGGCGAGGCCCAGATGTCCCGTGCACGCCGTGCCCTTAAGAAGTTATTAGCCGGGGCTTTCAACCGTACAAGTAGTAGTGGGAGCGGTGGCAGTGGCGGCGGTTTTGGCAGCAGCGGGAGTTCTATTTCTCGTGATGCTTCGTTTCTGCACAGCAAATCAGTCTCCTTTAGTGTGTCGAAGAATTGGTCATCCAGGCAACAAGTGCAAGCCATGACGGCACATCTGATGGCTCCACGTCAGGGATCAGTTACTGATGCGACCACTGGGCTCGCTACGGCAGTGTACACTATGACTTCATTGCTCGTATTTGTCATGTGGGTGTTAGTCTCAGCTGTGCCATGCTATGACCAGGTTGGTCCAAATGGTACTAATAATGCAACCCCGCCGCCGCCTCCTCCACCCCCAAAGCACCTCCAATGGGTAGTGCCCATGGTGACACTCCAAGAAAAAATAACTGAAGAATGGAAAAGAAAGGACAAAAGGGCCAGTGCAGGTCTCCTGGCTGAGATGCAGGCCGTGGAGAAGAACGCGCGGTGGTTGATGGAATGGGTTGATGAAGAGGCTGGGGAAGGGGGACCACTGATTGAAGAAGAACGTGCAGCTGAGGTGGCAGCTCGGGCAGTTGAACTGGAGGAAGCATGTGATATTTTGGAAGAGGGACTTGAGCCATTTGAGAGACAGGTCCGGTTGGTTTTTCATAGGGTTGTTAGTAACCGTGCTGAGGTGTTTCGGTACCTTGATGATAGCATGAGATCGGTAAAAGTGCATGGCCATAGTAATGTTGGCCTGCCACTGTTGCATGGTGCCGGTTTGCTGCCGATGCAATAGAAACGATTAGCGGTATCATTTTGATGCTTGACTCACCACGTTTCCATTGGCAGCCGGTGTGGGTTAATCGCCAAATTACACAGCTTAAGAAGTGATTTTAGAGAAGGGTGGGGATGGTTAATTAGATCAAGATTCTTTGGTTGAGTTTTGTTGTAAACTTAATGTAAATTAACTAATAGGTTTTGTTTGTTTTATTTTGTTGTTTTTTTTCCAATTCATTTATTTGTTCATAAGAGGTGAAATTGAGTCTAGTTTGATAACCCAATTTCTTTCTTTCGGTTCAATTTTTCCCTTAGTTCTCCTTCTAAGGTTGTTTTCCCCCAATTATTTTTTGTTAAATTGTACAAACAAGATGTATGCCGCTTTGTAATTAAATTGTAATCTTGACACCCCTTCTAGATTAAGAAATACAAGTTACATGGTTTCTTTGTAAAGCAGTGGCTTATAGTCACTTTCTTCTAAAAAAAACAATACAAGTTATAGGTTTTGAATGATTTGTACAATTGTCTGATGTTCAAAGAATCGCGGGAATCGGGGGTTATGTAGAATTCTTACTTATTTTATTTATCTTTTTGCACACCAGCTACAGTTGTGCAAAGAAGAATGATTGAACTTGTGGTTAGTAGCTTCCATGACCAGACTTACATGGTATTTGAGGTACCTTCCGTATTAAATCAAACAGAATTGCTAATTCTGAATTGGGGATCCCGTTGCCTTGACAACTTGGAACAAATTCTTTTTAGAGAATTGCAAAACAACTGGAGCTAGTTGTATCTGTTGTATCCATGGTCCATGGAGATAAATATATATATATATATAGAGTGATGCTATGGTGTTTCGCGAAGTAAAAAAAAAATTGTGCTTCGCGTCCGTATCTTAAATTTAAAAGTTCAAACGGCCGATCCAAACCGTTGAGCATCATCTTCATATTGAAATATCCTTGGAGATCAAATTTTATATTTTTTTGATATTTTTTAGATGGGTACAAAGTAGCTTGTTTTGGATGGTGCAGAAATCTTTAGATCAACAAACTTTGTACCCATCTAAAAAATATCAAAAAAATTCAAAAAAATATAAAATTTAATCTCCAAGGATATTTCAATATGAAAATGATGTTCAACGGTTTGGATCGGCCGTTTGAACTTTTAAATTCGAAATACAGACGCGAAGCACAAAAGATTTTTTGCTTCGCGAAGCACCATAGCATTACTCTATATATATATATATATATATATATTCAATCCTCGAGAAGAAGATTTTGATTCTGAAGTTCAACTAGGAAACTGCATCATAATATATGTTTTTTTAAGGAGAATGGGAAATATAGAGTAAAAAGTTTCAGTACTTTAGCTGCTTGGTGATTTTCCTTGTAATTTTGTATGGTACATCCTAAGTGAGATGTGAGAGGCATATAATGTTGGACAGCTAGCGCTAGTTAAGAGAAAGGCTGGTTGACATTTTAATGCCATAGCCCATATAAAGCTATGTACAACACCAACATCTATTTAATATTTGCCTAACAATTTTCTCCTTTACTTCATTTATTTTTCTCTCTTGTCAACTATTAGTCAAATCCACAATTGGCACTCCTATCCGGCCGCCACGCATTTTCTTATATGACTACGGAAAATGTAATCGATAATGAGTTGTGTGTGTGTAAGTTTCGATTTATATCTCATGAATATAAAAAGTGTTTTACTTTTCTACATATGACGTCGTCTACGGATATAAAAAGTGTTTTACTTTTCTACATATGACGTCTCCATGTCATGCCAATTCCATACAGAAAATGAAAACAAAAGGATGTAATAATATTATTATCTCTGCGACCTTGTCAATTTCTGACCGTATCGTCAGATAAAGAAAGGAAACAGACGAGCATGACATGCATACATATATATAGCCAATCAAAATTTCTACTTGTATGCTAATAATGCCAACAGACACAGAATTTCTGGACAATAAATTTATTAAATAATTTCGAGAACGGGTATATCTAGCCAATCAAAAAATTTATATTATCTGACATGCAGTTTCCTCAAAAAAATTATTTGATATAAAAATTAATAAACGTATGACGTCCTTATAAAGAGAATTTTTAGATGCATGTCGTATGAATAACCATTAGTTCGGAATTATCTGATACAACCGGATTCAAACAGGTGCTTTCTTAATCTTGATCATTATATTTGTTTTCAGTTTTATTTATCAGATTAAACGAATCACTAGATTTCTACGTTGATACATAAAATATTCACGCAGTGAATTAATTTGTTATATTGACTTTCAAACTATCAGTTAAACCGGGCAGACAAAATGTTGGAATGAAAATAATAACATAATCAAACGTATGAGTTATGCTATACGGATCATTGACGCTACAAACACTAACTTTTAAACAACTTTTTTTATGGTAGTTATTCTTAACAAATATCATATAATCATATCAAGCTTGTCAGATTGTCAATATACAAGAATTGAACTCGTCAAATGATGATGAGGTGCCAAGGTAGATTTCGTTGGAAATTTTGACAACTAGGGATTTCGTCCCGAAAATAAAATTAATTATTTAAAAACATCTATAAAAAATTAAAAATTTAGAATAATATTTAACTATTAAAAAATCTTCAGTCGTTATCAATAGCAGAGTATAGTATAATTGTCATTAGTTCTTACAAATATCTTTAATTATGTCTAAATATATGAACATAGTACGCAATATTTGACAAAAAAAAATATTTGCATAAACAAAAATACCAACAAATTATATTGATTTAACATACTTAAAAAAATGCATAAGGGAAGTATTTATTTTTTTACTTGAAAAAAAATCATTTGATTAATCTTTTAAATTGTGCACGACAGAGTACAAATGTGAGTAACCTTTCATTATTACCTCTTCTTTACTATGCCCTGCTTGTTGCCAGTGCAAACCTCTATGAATTCTTCGTGATTCCTGTTTAGAAAGTTTGAAAGGTGGAGTTTGTATGAAAATATTTATCAATTACGTTTTTCAGTACTGGTATGAGAAAAGCTATATGCATAGAGATGTTGTCACGCATGTCGTTGTTTAATCAATCGTCTGATTTGTTCATCAAGAAAACTTTACATATTCTATTGCAATATGCAGACAGAGTTAAAAGGACGTAATATTATAAATGCACAAAAGAATGGAAGTTTTGATCTATTGAAAGCAAAATAAAGAAAAAACTTTTCACATCTATTATAATTAATGCTTGGGTCTACTGAGAGTGAAATAAGGGAAAAAAACATTTTTTATTCTAGTACAATTAGAAACTGAAATATTATAAATGCATAGAAGTAATATAAATTAAAGTTATATAGTATAAATGTACATAAGTAATGTTTGGGTCAGTGGCCGAACCAAAATTTTTATCTTAGTGGGGTCATCATATTTTAAAATGAGCTAAAATTAATTAGACTTTAATTGAAATTAAATAGAATATAATTAACAAATGAGGTCCTTCTTAGAATTATTTTACATCTTGAGGTCATTATTCTTCAATTACTTAAAAATTCATCTAATCCAATTAAAAATTTAGTGTATAATTCAAGCTATTAACATTTGAGTGGGGTCATGTGACCCCACTGCCTCCTCTTTAAATCCACCAATGGTTTGTGTCTGCTGCACAAAAGTAATGTAAAGGAAAACATTGTAAACATACAGAAGTAATTAATGTCTGGATCAGTTAAAAGTGAAATAAAAATAAATAAAATAAGATTTCTGATGTGGCATTGTTGTAGTGAGAGGAAACTTAACCCTCTTTCTAGGGTATAGATTTGTGGGGTAACTATCATGCGATAACTTAATTGGATCATATTTTCTTTTATTATAATATTTGCTTTTTATGATCTCACGCTTAATAAAAGAGCTACATTTCGCAAGCTTTCATGTGTTATTTGTTTCTCTCAATTGATGATCACTATTTGTTATTTATCTCTCTCTAACAAGACAATGTTTCTTTTTAATTAAAAATTTCATGAATATCTAAATTGATCATCCCGTATGAAATAGACGTTGAGAAATTCTTTTGAGAATATACACACAAAATTAGATTATATTTCGTCCTTCTGACACTGGAGAATATGGAAATGATAAGTGATGTAATCAATCCACCGGATCTCCGCAGCTCGTGTGAAATGGAGAACATTCGAAACCGAAATTCCTTATTCCAATATCCAAACACACCCGGTTGGGCCATCTGAAACAAGTTTTGTTATTCCATGAGAGAGAATAACCATCTGGATTATTCCCGTCGTTATTCTTTTCGTTTTCTATCTCCCATCTCCTCTCCTCTCGGCTCTCTGTCCGTGAACCTCGACCTCAACAGGTGAGAAAGATAGAGTGTCGAGAGAGAGAGAGAAGAAATTTCGATTCCCTCCAATCATGGAGATTGGAATTCCAGATTCACCACCTAACTCCATCCCTTCCGTGTGCTCTCTCGAGATTCGCCTCTTCTACGTCCGCCTGTCACCGTGCGGCGGTAGCGCCTCCACATCTGCGCCATCGCACCTCGCTCTCGATCTTACGGGCCGCCGGGTGATTCCCCTCAAGCGTGACCGGCTCGACAAGGCTGCAGGAGAAGCCACGTATGTATCGACCGATCCAGTGCGGCTCGCCACGTCATCGGTTGATTTTGAGGTGTCAGATGATAGAGGGAATTTATTGTTGTGTGGGACCCTCGAAAGAGTTGATGGGCCATGGAGTAATGGAAAGACTGGTTGGAGCATGGCATGCTATTCTGCTGTGTCTGATTCCATGGTAATTCCTACCTGAGCTGGTTCATTACTGATTCTATGAGGGTTTTATTTGCCTTAATTGATCCATGATTGCTCGACTAAATCCCCAATTTAGGTGCTAATCTAGATGCATGAACTGCAATTTTTCACATCTTTAATTTGTCATGGTCAGACATTTTCAGCTCAAATTCGTGTATTACATTATATGTAGGGTAAGATGGGTGTAGAGGTTTCTATGGCAGGCTCTTTTGCTGGTACACCGGTGATTCTGACACAAACAGTGCAGCTCAGTCCTAGGAAGAAAGTCATCAGACCAGGTGGGTTGGATTCAATACCAGAGGTTGAGGAGGCACTGGTACAGGCGCAGGAGAATGGTGATTTGAATCATCGAACGTCGCCTGAATCGGTACAGACTCACCTTTCATGCCCGGTTAGATGCATGCAAGGGATTTGCATATGATATCAATACTGTTAGCATGTGCGAACTGATGGTGGTTTCAGTACCAATCCAGTAGATACTAGTAGCATTTAATGGGTCTTTAAGTCTTTTCAAATAAGCAAGGATAAAGAGTTTAACTAACCTATATATATTATCAAATATCTGGTAATTTCTGTTGATGTGGGACTTCTCTTTAATAAACTCTCTTATTAAAGTACATTCCTCTTCTTCTTTTTTGAATAAATAAATAGGTGCCAGCAGAAGAAGGTGATGAGTTTGATCCGCACAACCATGCTGGGCTCACTTACTACCCTGAAGGATGGTACCAGGACGATGATGGCCAACTCTCTTGGTTCAATGCCGGTGTAAGAGTCGGGGTTGGAATTGGCCTTGGCATGTGTGTTGGAATAGGAATTGGTGTTGGTCTCCTCATGAGATCCTACCAAGCCACAACTCAAACCTTCAGGAGACGTTTTTTTTGATGAAAAAAGGGAACAAATGCTGACACCTAATTTTGTACTTCCGCCTTTTAGCAAGGAATGGAGACGACAGTTTTTGAAGAAAATGGGGGAGCCAAAATTTTTGGGAGTCCATGTCCTCTGGAGTACTCTACAGCTATAGAGTAACTGTCCGTAAATCTAAATTGTTGGATTTGTGTGACGGTCATGATGGTTAAAATGGTGATGATTTAGATTCATGGGCAATTACTTTACAGTAGTAGAGTACTTCAGGGGATGTGGATTCAGTTTGTGGGGGATAACTCTTCCTGTTTATATGAAGTTGAAAGTTGAAAACACATTACCAGGGTTTGCAACCGATGAAACAGTATATCTGTTCAAGTGAGGGATGACATCACAACACCACAAGGCACAAATTAACATTGTGCATTTTGTTGTAAATAAAGTTGTCACTCATTGAGAACTTTGCTTTTACTGCAACTGCTTCTCCACTCAAGGATTTCTTGGGTCTTATCTAAGGGCAGTAGAGGTGCATATAGGAGATGGTAGATATGGTTTACTACGGCAGTATTTTACATTGTTCTTTTATCGCAAAGAGTGATAACAGTTTGTGTGTGCTATGTAATTTTCAAAGTTTACATATAAGATGTATACTTTAACTGTGTAAATTAAGGTTGTTTCTGCAATGATCCTTCCTTTTGTATTATGATGATTAATAAAATAAATTTATTTTATGTTACAGACAGAACAAGATACTACAAAACCCAGCCAGGGTGTATTAATTTGATGGTGCCATCATAAAGTTTTACGAGAAGCCATTTCATAAGATATCTTGCAAAATTCACCAACTAATTGAAGGATTAAAGTGCACAAAAACCTATATTTTGAGCGTTCCTGTAGCCTTTCTTTCTTCCGACTATTTAAACAAAAACCCAGCCATAAATATTTACTGCCTGTTCGCAGTTCTGTAGTCCAGAGAGAAAAAATGACTGGAAGTTTCATGTCCTCTGGTTAGCAAAATATACAAAGCGACCTAAGAGGAACTTCGAACTGCTACAAGTTTAAATACTAACTTAGCATAAGGTTTCTTCCCCTAGAAACTAGAGGATAGCAAAAACAGGGACCTAAGGCTAGCTGGAGTATCTCAGCACTCCACTTGTTCTCTGCTGGAAGGTGACTCTATTTTTTTTTTCTTCAGCTTCACTTGAACAATGATCCTTAAAAGTTTCCTCGGTTGCAGCTTTTGAAACTTCTTCCAACATCTCTTCAGCTGCTTTGTCTGCAGGGTTCTTTTGATCTTTTAAGTTTTCTGTGGTTATTTTATCTCCCTTCTCTGATGGCAAATGTTTTGCAGTCTTCATTTTTGGGGGCCTATAAACATTAAAGAGCCAATCAATTTAAATATAGATATGGAAAACACTAATACTTTGTTGTGTGCTTGTCAACTATGGTTAATGGATGAATCAGGAGAAAAAAGAGGTCACCTCCCACGCTTCCTTTTCACCAGCTCTTCTGTTTCTGCATCAACATCTTTTGCTTTCTCTAGTCTGTTAAATTAAAAGTGTATTCATAACTTGAACAACATAACACTTTGAATCTTTCCTTTGGTATTTTACTCTTCTTTTTTTCCTTATTTACTTGGGGCTTATGAAATCCGTTGGAGCTCAAACGATGATCATGTCCTTATCTGGACTAAAAGTGCTAGGAAAACCCCAGAGTTTATCATCCAGCACCATATCAGTACATACACCATTTCCAAACAGGTGACTCACATTTCTAGGCAGACAAAACATTGGACGCTGACTCCAAAATTTATTACTATGCAACTCCTGTTTGTGATTCAAATTACGTTACCACTAAGAATTTCAAGCAATAATAATATTTTTTAACCAAAATGTTAAAGGAACGATGTAATGCTGAAACTCACCTTCCATGTGGTGTTGTATTCTCGCAGCAGACACCTTGATTGGGTAGATCTTCCTTGTGTGTATCCATGTTATCTGTTGCTTCCTGATTGGGTTTATCCTTCACATCAATTGCCATATCTTCTGCCATTGATTCAGTTCCAGTCTCACCTGCTGCATGCTTTTCTTTTGGATTGTCTCCTGCATGATCCTCGCTATCTGATATATTTCCTTTCTCTTCCATTTCCAAATCTTTTTCCAATTTAATCTTTGACCTGACACCACAGTGAAAATGTACCTTATTCTAATATCAATTGAGCTTCCTATTGAATCAATAGAATTATGAGTTGGTGTCAGATTACGATTTCATTCTGAATCTTTTTGAGTTGTTTTTGATAATTTGTACAGAGTCTATCGACACTTTTGAGGGCGAAAGAAAGGAAGAAAGAAAGATACTGCAGTCTGTGGATGATTTTTCCGGATTGCATTACTGGATTAAAAATTGTAACGTAACAGGACTTGGCCTATTCAAAATTTCAAACCAATAGACCTTCTAATCTTAGTTTAACTACATGCTCCAGAAAACATTAAATAAAACTAGGAAAAGAATAATGTCTAAACAAGGACTCTTAGTGCTTGCTCCCCCATTCTTTTTTGGATTTTTTATATTTCTAACATATCACAACCACACTCCCATTTTACCATAAAATGCCAGTTTAGAGAGCTCAGCTTCCACATTCCCTTGTTACACCAGTTTTTTTTTCAGTTCTTCAGTCTCTAATTTAACTTTCTTTGCAGTAATAAATCTTTGTTAGTTAACAAGGAATATTTCTCAGAAAACTATTAGGGGCTATAAAAGGTGCTCCTGGGATTGTTGTTTATTGGTTTTCTCTTCTTCTTTTCTTTTTGCCTGTGAATTTTAGGCTTAATTGAAGTTTCAAACTATCATCTTCTGAACAAAAAGGGTTACATATTGTCTATGGGGCTTAATTATAGAATTATAGTAGAGGGGTTTCGAATGGTACCACTTTAATAAGCTCACCTTCCACACTTTTTTGGCAATCGATTCATCTCTTTACTTGTTCTTTTCTCCATTTTTTCTTTTTGAATATTGTCCTCTCCTTCAGATGCACCTTCCTCTACCAGATCCTTTTCATCAGACATATTGTCTTTGGTTTTAGCCCCTTTTGGCAGCCTGAAATGTAAGAGTTAGTAAACTAAGATGTTATGTGAATCGTAACCATAGAATACGACCCTAATCGAAATACATACATTTGTCTTATAAACTACGAGGATGATGAGAAGAGATATATTTTACATATTATTTTCAATGTTTATGGTCAATATCAGAAAGAAAGCATATTGCACTGATGTAATATGGTCTTTTTTGTCTTTATCATTAGCTATAAATCACTGCAAGTTCTAAACACGTGACAATATTTTCTTTGTTAAATATTGGATGTTAATGGCACAATAACTAGTTAGAACCTAAATATATGTTTCAAAAATTTTATTAAAATTGTTAAAGGAAAATACAGATAGTGATAACTCACCTTCCAAGTCTTTTTAATTTTATCTGGGTTTTATGATGCCCATCAGAATCAACACCCTCAATTATTTCATCTCCATTGCCAGTACCATTTTCTTCAGGTTTATTTCCATCATCAATTGTCATTTCAATTTTGATGTTAAGCTTTTCAGGTTCATAACTATTTTCAGTTTCCTTTTCTTCTTTTAACTCATTGTCTGCTTGCTCTTTTTTCTCCTTAGTTTTCCCTTTGCCTGCCTTTTTTCTCCTTTTAGCACTTCTCCTGACACAAAGTGGAAAGCACTTTATTGAGTAGTGGGATTTTGCCAGGCTGAACTGAGTAGAAAATTTAATGCTCTCTTGAACTATGTAGAAAAAATGAACAAGTAAACTTATTATATCATAAGACGTGAATTTTAGCTCACCTTCCCTGCATGGTCTTCTTTGGTTGCAAATTACTCTTTTTACCTCCCATTCCACTAGTCGTATTCTTCTCATTTTTG
>CAXKVV010000334.1:0-71572 GCA_964058805.1 Schoenoplectus triqueter
AGAACTTTTGTTAAAGGGGATTTAGCAATAGTTCTTAGTTAAGAACTATTGTTAGAGGCTTATTTATATTTTTTAATTTTCAGTCTTCATTTTAATAACGTTTATTTAAAAACATTGCAAACAATACCTCAATATTTTAATAATGTCACTGATTTGTTTTAATAATGGATTTAGTAATAATTATTGTTAAAGAGGTGTTATCTATTATAGTGTCAGTTTTATATAAGGCCAAAGTAATTAGCTGTTCATAGGAATCTAGATTCAAGAGTAACAATTGATTTGGTGGTTGAATTGCACTTGCCATTTGGTCGAAAAGAAAGAAAATGAAAGGGTACTTTGAACGGATCACACGTTAATTATAAAGCCTACAATCGTTTATTATTTATGTGGTTCAATTGCACTTGCCATTTGTTTTTTTATTTTTTTATTTTTCTTTTCTTTGTGTTTCTTTGTGTTTTTTTCCTTCTTTTTTGGGTGTTTTTAAGTTTTTTTACTTTTGATTTGTATGACAGTTGTAATCAATATTAATGATATTTGGAAGCTTAGACCCATTTCTTTATTTATTAGTTGTAATTATATATCTATTAATTGAAACTATCAAAATCTATACTATTATATAAAGCATCAAAGAATTGGAGGGTCCATTTTTTGTCATGGTAAATTTTCGTGTTTTATATGGAGTTTGGAGCCATCAAAGAAAACTAATTAAGGCTGTGATGTAACTGCAATAATATTGGGCCCACAAGCGGTTCTTTCTAAGGCCCATCTTCTCCTATAGCCCTGGGCAAATTCGTCTTTAATTAGATGTGTTAGGCTTATATCAAGATGAGTTCTATAACAAACTTCAGTTGATTCTGAAAACAAGGAAATATTTGTCTCTATAAAAAAACTCAATTACAATATTTAAACGTGGAGCTTTTATGGCGTTGCAATGAGTCACGAATTAAATTGAATCAATATTTAATATATGTCCAATCTATACTTTGTTATGAAGAGATGTATGACGTATGATGTATTGAGGCATTCATTAGTATTATTAGATAATATGAAATGATCGAAATATCCATAATAAATTTATGATTGAGATTGTTTGATTTTATAAACTTGACGGTTCATATTTCACTCAAATTCATTTTTTCTCTCCATTTCATTTGTTATTTTTTACCATTACATTTGTAAGAGGACTAAAAAAATTATATATGAAATAAATGAAACATCAACTATTATTATGTATTTCTATAAAAAGAAAACTACGCTTTGTATAATCTTACTTAGAAAAGAAAAAAATATTATATTTTATGCATTATTTTTATTAAATAATAAATTAATTTTATTTAAAAATTTAAGAGTCTTTGTAACTGATTTAGATATAAATTCTATCGAAATAAAATATATTATTTTTCTTAAAACATTAATATTAAATATAATTATTTTAAAAAATTTGTATATCAAATAATTAAACATAACTATTATTAAGTTTATTATAAAAATGAAAATTACACATTGTTTGACAATACTTAGAAAAAATATTATATTTTGTACACATATTTTATCAAATAATAAAATAAATTTATCTAAAATCTAAGAGTCTTTGAGATTGATTTACAAATTAATTATATTTAAGAAAATATATATTATTTAATTATAAAAAAATTAGTGTTTGATATAAATATTTTTAAAATTAAGAGAGTCAGTATGACAGGTGAATTCTATGTTTGTATATCAAAATAAATAATGGTTAACAAATATATTTATAATTATATATATATATTTTTTTAAATTTCAATAATTTTAGCTATGTATATATCATAGATACCTGACGTGCCTCAAAATACAAATATTGGAAAATTTCTCTACCAAGATGCATTTTGCAACCAGTCCTTGGTTTTGACGAATACTAGTATAATCACCCAAGTTGTGTTTTTTCTTCGAGGAAAGAGCTAAAACAAGAAGCCTTGTCTTCTCCATTAGGAGATGTTTGCAACATTCCCGGAAAACCCTTGCTAAAGCCCGTGCTTTACACGTAACAAATTGGGAGAGATGCACTCGTGCAAAACTGTACGACTTAATTTATGCCACTCTTTAATAATAAAGAATTTGATAATCAAGTTAAGTATTTGTGATCCACGAGCTGCTGTGGAAAATTATTTGTTGATACTATTATTTACGTTGACAAAGAATTTCACAATAGAATATATTATATATGTCTGTTCCTATTCTGGTACGGCTTTTAGTCTCCTATTTGATCATGTACAGTAACTACAATTATGAAGTTACACAAATGCTTGGTTAGCCTCTTAATTTGTGGGTTTGGCTCTCTTGTCCATCTGTGCGATTCCTTTTCCTCCATAATCAACAAATTTGTTCTACAGATTATGCTTATATCATTTATTAAATTTGTTTCTCTCCTCATTTATATTTGATCGGATGACTTAATTATTTCAAATTTCTCTTCATTAAAAAGGTGTACGTTTGATATAATTTACGTGCAATTTAAATTTTTAAATGAAATCAGTCTTTATTTCTTATTTTGTATTTCAAACAGTATTACTATTTATATTATTATCGTCATTATTATATATTTTTATGTTTTATATATATCTTTAATATTTTAATGACTATCTATTATACAACCTCAAAAAATCAATTATACATTAAATTTATTTTACTATATATATAGAGAGTAAAATACCGTGAACTTAACTCAAAAAATACATAAAATCATCTCCATATTTTTATTTATCATGCTTATTAAATCCTTTATATAAAAATCGTGAAATGAATAGGTGGTATATCGATTCAAAGAAATCTAACTGATTACAAGCTGATGGTTGCTTCCGTTCGATTTTTTCTTCTTATACTATTTTTTTTAAACGTCTTCATTTTCTTTTTGTTTTTCTTTAAAGTATAGAAAATGTTAGGACATATGGCCGTCCTTATTTCCAATCAAGGTCCTTTTTTTTTCCTAAGGGATATGATAAATGTATCTTTAAGTTCAATACTCGTTAAATACCCTAACTAAAATAAGTTGACCACGTACTGAAATAGCTCCCAACAACTGATCATGAAAGGACAAAGTCTTTATATCTAATAGTTCTACTCTTAATAAGTAATATCATTTGTATTAATAGCTGTTAATGCAAATTATTTTTTTAGTTGATATATAACTTCATTTGTATTAATAGTCATTTATTTTAAAGGATGAAAACCTTTATACCTAACGACTAATACTTGATATCATTTATGTTAACATAATTAAGTTATTTTTTTGTTTGATACATGACTTCATTGACATTATTTTTTCAAATTTATATTTTTTTTCAAATTTCATTGTCTAGTTGTTAAAAAATCTTAATACTTAAAATATAAAGGTCTTTATATATCATAAATAAAAAATATATTTATTTAAACGGTCATCAGAATATGGATAAAGTCTTTATACTAAAACCATAATATCATAAAATCGGATCTCCACATCTTAGCACTTAAAATACGATGTCTTAATATTTAATATCATAAGTGATATTTAAACTTAAATTGTATATTTGGACGGTCATCAAAATACATAAAAGCCTATATACCTAAACCTTGATGTCTTCAAACCAAATGTCTCGAGTATTAACACAAAAAATATTACATCTTAATATCTAATATTATAAATTATATTTTGAATTTTAAATTTATATTCGGACGATCAAGTATACAAATAAATCTTTATACCTAAACCTTAATGTTTTAAAATTGAATGTCTCAATTCTTAACACATAAAAATGATGTCGTAATATTCAATATTAAAAGTTATAATTTTGAACTTAAAATTTATATTTAGACAATCATCAGAATAAGGACAAGTATATATATCTAAATTATAATATCTCAAAACATAATATATAAAATCTTAACTCTTAAAATTTGATGTCATAATATCTATGATCATAAGTCATTCTTTTGAAAAAAAAAATATAACAAACAAGTCTTAAAAGCATAACATACAACTCTCAATATCATAAATGATAAGTTTCAATATCACATATTATAAGTATCACCACCAAATTGCCAATATAAATTACAAGTCTCAATATCAATCTCACATATAATAATTTTAAAGTAATAATATCATAAATAACTCTGACATGTTTTATTAGAAATTATTAGTCTCAATACCATAAATCATAAGTCTCTCTGACATGTTTTATTAGAAATTATTAGTCTCAATACCATAAATTATAAGTCTCAATACCCATATTAGTAGTCTCAATACAACAGATTATAATATAATTTTATATATTTTACTATTTTCTAGATCGTTGGAAAAACACTATATTTAATTAATATGAGTCATCCAAAAGTACCAATTTTCAAATTATCTAAAAAAAATAATTAAATTCTTTTGAAAATATAAATTTTGGTCTATAATTAGATATTGTATGGAAACAATTTAAAGGGTACGATATTTGTGCCTAAATACAGGTAATTTTTTAATCAAAATTGTATAACAGTTATATAAAAGTGGCAAATATCTAAATTAGTTAAGTTTAAAGTGAATCTAATTTTTAATTTTAGAGTGACATTTTTCTTCTTTGATAACTTTGGTGGCAATTATCTAATTTTCTTCTTGAATTCTGTAAAGAAATTCGAACTTCTGTAATATCAAATGAGTTTAATAGTTTAAATTTTCATTTTTATGTTTCAAACTTGAAATTATTTACATGTAACATGATATGTTAGGAAATAGTTGTCATTTATTAAATTTTCTTTGAATTGTATCTCAAAAAAAAATCCTGTCGATCGAATTGATTTGTAATTGGGAGCAAATACAAAGCTCTTTTTTATTTTCAAAAAATACGGAGGAACAGAGCTTATATGGGTCTTACTCTTAATTTTTAGACAAGGATTTTAATATCACTAATTTTGCCTGTCATTAATTATCATCAATTTATTGCTAAATTTATATTTTAAAATTTGATATTCAGATTTAAAATTTAAATCCTTCATCTTATATTAGATCAAATGATAACAAAATGAATGCATGAAAATAAATCAATAATAGATAATCCAATTTTTTTTATAATTTGATCTAATATGAAATGATATATAAAAATCATGAAATTTTATTAGCATGCATCTTCTATGAAAATTAATAATATCAACTATTTTGATTTAAAATTTTGAAATATAAATTAAAAAGTAAATTGATGGCATTTAATTTCACACAAAATTAATTGGTATTGTAACCTCCTCTAAATTTATTATATTATAAATAGAGGAGTTGGAAGTTAAATTTCAAAATATAAATGAAAACGAAAATTGAATAGAAAGCAATAAATGGTACACGTTGACAAATCCAATCCGTTCGGTTCTTACAACAAATTAATTTTTGTATATCCGCCAACTGTGTCGTGGGCCTTGTGGCATCGTGGCCTCGTGGGTCCATCCTAATAAAACTGTAGCCGTTAATACGCTGCACCCTACAGTACACACAGTAAAACCCAGCACAAAGAAATGCTCCCTTGTTTTTCTTTCTACTGTTTGCTGCTGAGAAATTAAATTCAGAAATAGAAAACATAATATATTGAGGGTAAACAATAGAATAAAGACATTTCTTTTATATTAGGAGACTTCACCTTGACATAATTATTTATTGTCATTATTTTATTATAAAATGAGAGTTGAAACCAGTGCATATGTGATATGTGATATCTAGTGACTTGACTTGAAATTTGAACTGTCAATCTTTAATGTGAAATATCAGGCTTACATATACATTAAAATAATTGCTGGCAGTAATTAATAGATTATCTTCGAGAGGACAATAAAAGCATCTACACTGTAAATCACTATTTATATTTCTTTTTTTTGAATAAAAAATATTGGTCATATAAATTCACCTAGTATTTGAAAATAATCCGTTGGATCAAACACGACATGAAAAATTTGTACCCGCATCCTGATCCGCCCTAACTCGAGGCCAAAACTCGACTAACCCGAGGACCGATCAACCTATGGTCCAACGACATGTTGCAGCCAAAGTTTTCCAAAATAACTTGAGGTTAACCCGCCCAAAAAATCCATCCAAAATATAGCCGTTTAATAATTTATTTGAATTTTTTGTCAATTTATTTGAAAAAAATTGAAAAAAAAATTAATATATTTTAATTTTTAATATTTTATTTTAATTTCAAATTAGTTTGTCATTTTATTTCAAGTTATATCAATTTATTTGAATTTTTTAACATTTTCTTTCAATTCGTAGAATATTTATGGTTATATATTTTGAATATTTTCAATAATTATTTTATAATTTTTAAAATTTTTGAAAATTTATTTGAGTTATTTTTTAATTTTGGAAAAAAATTGGACCCGTTTCATTTCGTATCGAATCCGTCCGACCCATAGTCCTAAGATGGATCGCGGCCGCATCTCTCAAAATCAACCTGTTCTAATCCGTCTTGTCTAACTCGTCCATCCATTCTGACCTATACCGACCTAACCCGTCTATTTCATCCGATTTTGAACCGACCCATCCCTCCCCATCCCGAAATTATTACACTAAACTCACCTAGTTGTTTAGTTAGTAATGGATTGATTTTTAACAGACTTGTATTGAGCCTAGTGGATTGCCGGCGGGTACCGCGGGCACGGGCCGGGTACACCCGCGGCGGGTGGAGGGTACGGCGGGCACGGGTAGACGGGTTTTTTTTCAAAACCGTACCCTACCCGTATCATACCCGTGTCCGTCACGAGTATACGGGTACCACGGGTACGAGTACGGGGGTACGCGGGCACGGGTAGAAGGGTACAGGTACGGGTACGATTTTTTTTTGGCTGTTTTTTTTTTCTTTTGCTGTTTTTGTTTTATAAATATATTTTTTATTTTGGAATGTCGTAAAATCTGAATAATATCATTTCGGCTAAGTACAAATATAAACGTTCATTTTAAAAGAATAATATATTTTCTAAACGTTCATTTTTTTAATTATTTTAAAATAATAGATTAAATAAAAAAATAGATAAAAAATTTAAAATGAACATTTAAAAATCAAATAATTTAAAATGAACGTTTAAAATATAAATAAAAAATATTTTAAATCAATTAATTTAAAAAGTAAAATATAAATAAAAATTTAGAAAATCAATTACTTTAAAAATAATTTTGAATTATTTTAAAAATATAGATTAAAAATTAAAAGTTACCCTCCTCTTTTATTCCGGGCTTGAGACAGGCTATGTAAAATAACATAGACGGAGTTCTAACTTTTTTTTTTGTTAGTAGTTTTCTTTAAAATGAATAATTTAAAAACTAATTGAAATGTTTAGAAATTTATATTTTAAAAAATAGCCATAAAAATTAAAGGAGGTTAGAGATTAATACCGACACTGTCTTTTACCTACTAATAATTTGCATTCATGTACTATTGCTCGCTCTCTTCTGCACCGTCTGAATTCGAATTATAACCCGGCCGCGGCTTGGTACCGCTTTCTTTAGTCTCGACTTCGGATGATTGTGGTTGATCTCGATATTGATTGCGGTCCTCAGCATCAATCCAATCTTTCAAGCATACAAGTCTCTCAAAAATATGTGCACCCAACTTACTATGTTTATCGGAGAGAATTCTGTTCGCCGAACTAAAGCAACTTTCAGAAAGGACAGTTGACACGGGTACGACAAATACGTCGCAGGCCATCATCGCCAGCGTTAGATAGCCCCTTGCATTTCTCTTCCACCACGTCATGATGTCAACATCTTCATTTTCGTTGAGCATCGACATATAGCTCAATAATTCATTTATGGATGTGTGCGGTGTGCTTTCCGATTGAAAATCTGCTAACAATCCACCACTGCTAGTGCTCCTAGAAGTGAAACTATTAAATAAAATAATTAGTAGACAAATAATGTAGATATTATAAATAATGAATATTAAAAACACATGTAATTTATATTTTTACCTAGGGGCGCGGCGGGACGAAGACGGATTTTGGTTGTCAACCATTCTTGAGTTGTATATATTAAACATCTCATCGAACTTCAAATTCACGGTTGAGAGCATCCTTAAATTTAATTATCAACAGTTTTACGGTTTATGTTTTAAGGCCCGCCTTCACAACGAGGTTAAGTATGTGGCAAACACACTTTTGATGAAACATTGCACCATTCATAATTGGGTTTAGTGACCGTTTAAAAATATCAAGGAGAGACATCTGCTTCTTGAATTTCAGAAACACCAGTCGAAGGAGTAGATGAAATAGGGGCAGTGAATTGACTCGATGATACAGAAGAAGTGCCTCCATATGCATACGGTGTTGTTGGTTGAAGTGCACCTTGTGGAATGAATACGTTCGGATCGGTTGAAGTATAATAAGGTGCATTCATTTGGGGGGTTGTTGATAATTTAAATCTAACATTTGGTCTCTTCTTTGATAATTTTGTGGATAATTGGGTGGTGGCATTTGGGAGGAACTATCAATATAATTTTTTGGATAATTGGGTGGTGGCATTTGTTCATAGTTAGATAGACGGTATGCTTGGGCCAAAAATGTCTTCAGAAAATCTCACGGCTTCTTCTTGCACTTGTTCGTTATAACTTGACATTTTTAAAATCTAACATATTTAAAAAAAATTAAAATAATTTAATAAATAAAATCTAACATATTTATTTTTAATAGGTTATCTATGAAATTTAATGGTACGGGTACGGGTTGATGTGAACTGGGGGGAAAATTTTTAAAATTTGAAAATCACGGGTACGGGTACGCGGGTACACGGGCGCAGGTACGCTGGTACGGGTACGCGGGCACGGGTACACGGGTAAACGGATACGGATACAATGGGTTTTTTTTCAAAAAAACACTGACCGGCCCTTCTCAAACCCGTACCCGTGTACCCGTTTACCCGCCTATACCCGGGCACGGATACGGATACCGCGGATACACGGGTACGGATTTTACCCGGCGGATTTTAGCAATCCACTAATTTAGCCTACTGCCTACGTAGTCTGCTCTCCTTCAGAAACATATATAATATAATAAAATCAACGCCGACATAGTTTGATAGCAGAGGATGAGAGGAGTAGGGTTCTGACCAGGCATCTACGTTAACAAATCAATAAATCGACAGAGCATTAAATAATGGAATCAACTGAATTCCCTGCCAATTTTGAAAACACAATAACTTAAAATCTTGTTGTACTTGATATACATGGTGCTCATAATTTTGACGTACCTTCTAGGTGTAACACAAAAGGGGATATTTTTTTTTCATAGCAACTTTGCTTCCCTTATCTGAACACATTTATTAGGTATAAATATTTATTAAAAATATATATTTCAGAATTTAAGTTAAAAATTATTTATTTTTTAAATGTATTTAATTTTATTAACAAATATGAGTTAGCTATATATGGTGCTACATGTAGTTAATGATTAAATTTGTTACGGACTAAAACATATAGCTCAATCATTTTCAAATTTTAATTTATGGGTCTAACAAAATTTATATCAAAATATAATGGATATAAAAAATTTCTAAGTATTAGTTTTAAATTTTTAAAAATGATCTAGGAAATATATATTATTTTATTATTTTTTTATTGAGTCATGTTAAAAAATAGAAGACAAGTACTTCGATAATTTCAAACATAGAAATTTTTTGTATCTTATAATATTTTAATATGAAGAATTTATTAAAATTCATAAATCAAATTTTAGATATGATTTAATCATATTTTTTAGTACATCACAAATTTAATCATTAACGACGCATAGCACTATAACCTAACTCAACAAATATATATTCGTTATTTATTAAGCGAAAAATTTATGCAACCAGCGTTAAGCCAGATATTTTGACAGTTATTGACAACACTTCGGAACTGAATTGAGTAATTAAATTTGGCCGGGGAGGATAACTTGTAAATGGTTATGTTGACTTGACAATCTTGACAATAAGCAGTTTTTAGTAATAATAAGTTTTATTAAATTAATATTATTAAAAATAAGAGTGAGAAACGTAAAATTTCAAATATACGAATGGCAGCGGCACGTTTGTTTCTTATATACAAAATGCGCAGCGCTTTTCCATCTCACTTGCGCGGGGTTTGGACGAAACACGTCACTGTCAGTGGCGCGTTTCCTAAAAATAATGAAACGCGTCACTGCCAGTAGCGCGTTTCGTCCGCGCTACTGGCAGTGGCGCTGCTATTCGTATATTTAAAATTTTACATTTCTCACTCTTATTTTTAATAATATTAATTTAATAAAACTTATTATTACTAAAAACTGGACAATAAGATTTTAAAATAAATATATAAAAAAAGTCTTATATATTCTGTTATGAATCGGATTAAATTTGGATTGTTCATTTTTTTATGATCAACGTTTGAGATGCACTTCATTTTGAAAATCTGCTTTGCATGGAACTAATTAAAGTGTTAATTTAATTTAGTATAAAATAAACTATACTCTAATTAACATAACTGATGTTCATTTTAATTGAAAGAATTATGGTATGTTGAATTGGCTGAACACTGCATTGAATTCAATAGATAGATTATTACACAAAGACGACATTTTGCGGTCCTTATCATTCCCATTAATTAAATCATCCAAAATCAAGTACACCGATCCTACTATACATGTCATTTGCGTATCAGATTATCTTTCCAATTCACGGAAGTTAACTTCTAACAACCAACTGTACGTACTTATCAATTTATGTCAGTTGCAACTTGGAAGCACACTTATGACTGCCAGACATGCAGAAGCACCAGAACCCCTATAAATACAAAGCATGAACAACTTCCACTTCCCATCCTCTACTACTACCACATAAACTTAGCACACTACTTCGTACGTGGTCTTGAATTAAGTACCAGAAAGTATGGCTTCTAAGGCTTTAATAGTTTTAGTTTTGGCCATCTTGGCAACTTCCTTGCTCATCTCTCATGTTTCTGCAGATGGCAGAGATCTGGTTGAGAACACTGCACACACAGGTACTGTCGATGTATTTCATTAAGTACTTATCATCTTGTTTTTATTGTTTTATATATCAAGAAAATTAACAATATTGAATTAAAAATGTATTTCTCCGTAATAGAGGACAAGAATGCAAAGAATGGAGAGGGACTGACAGATGAGAAGTATGGTCAATATCCAGGTGGGGGATACAACCGTGGCGGCTATGGTGGATATCCAGGTGGGGGATACGGCCGTGGTGGGTATGGTGGATATCCTGGCGGGGGGTACGGCCGTGGTGGATACGGAAATCCAGGATATGGTCGTGGTGGATATTGCCGTTGGGGATGCTGTCGTCGTGGATACAATGGCGGTTGCCAGTGTTGCATGAGCGCAAATGAAATTCCCGAGCAGGAGTACCGTCCTGAGTTCCATCACTAGCTAAGAGATTTGAAATGGTTGATCATATTTTATGTAATATCTATATATGAAGATTATCCTTTCTATTGTGGGTTTGGAATGAAGTAATTAATGTTGGGGTTCTTGATGTGAGAGTATGAGAGAAGATAGAATAAACATGGACATTCCAATGTGTCCTGAAATGATTGTCAACGGTTTGTTATGTTTTAATAAAATTAATTATAATTATTATAATATTGTTGACTTAATGGAAATTATTTTAATTGAATAAGTGTTTTTTATATGAGCATCAAAAGATGCAAAAGAGATTTTTGAGGAGAAGCTTTAATTAATACTTAATTTCAGTTTTCTTGTCACTCACTACTAGAAAAAAGATTTTTAGAACCGCCCATTTAGTACCGGTGAAATAAAAAACTGATTCTAAAAGAGTTGAAAGACAGTGTGATAATTTGAGTGAAATATTTTAGAATCGATTTTTATAAAAGAACAGATCCTAATTGGTTACAATATCGGTGATAGATGAGAGTTAGAGTCGGTTTTCATGATAAACGATTTTGAACCTCTATTTTAGCATCATTTTTTTATAAACCGGCTCTAACCAATCTATTTTAGCACCATTTTTTATAAAAATCGACTCTAACTAAATTATTTTGTATCAATTTTTGTAAAACCGTCTCTAACCAAATTATTTTAGCATCGATTTTTATAAAACCGACTCTATCCATAGCACAAAATTAGATATAAATATTTTAATAATCGAATATAAAATATTTTAGAGCCAATTTTTACTAATTCTAAATCATTTTAATTATAACGGCTTCTAATTTATATTAATTAAAATTAATTTCTAACTTATATATTAAATAAAATCGATTTTTATTAAAAACTGGTTGTAATTCATAAACCTTGTCTTCAAGCTAAAAAATAAATTTGAAGTTTTAGTTCAGTTTTTTTTCTTTAGAAATTATATACATAGGAAATTTAACAGATTTTTATTAGTACATAAATTATTTAATATCATTTTGTTAATGAAATATTTTTTATAGTTAATGATGATTATTGAAACCATTTAATCAAAATTTAGAGAAGCTAATTAAAAAAAAACCAATCAGAAATATTGATTTCTGTTGTAAATGAATATTTGATTTAGTACTGTTTTCTTGTTATTTGAATTAAACTTTGTTTTCTTCAAAAATCAGTTCTAAATCTTTAAATTCAATTAAAATCGGTTTTTCCAAAATAAGTTTCTAATTGGAGAATTGAATTAAAATCAGTTTTTAATAAAAAAAAACTTCTATGCTCTCACCTTTAGTGCCAATTTTTGACTCATAACTGATTCTACAGGAACCCCCTTTAGCACCGGTTATGAGCCAAAAACCGGCTCTAAAAATTAGAGTTTAGAAATGATTATTTAAATAATCGGCTTTAAATATCCCATCTAGCTCCTCATTTTAGCGCCGATTTTTAAAACATTTAACATGACATAGCTTTATAACCGGTTGTATAATCAGTGCTAAATCCTTTATATAACTGGTCCTAAAATATTTTTGTGGTAGTGATGGTTCAAAATGGTGAATTAGTGCTGGATTTTTAAGACTTTTAATGTTAGATTTTTGATTCGAGAGTAATCATAACACTTACATGACGAATCAGTAAAGTTGATACATACTAGTTGTAGATATAGAAAACTTGTGATAGGTCTGTAGAAACAAATAAATTTTATTGGATCTGCTCTGCGTAAAACAAAACCTTCAACGTCAACAGAGATTGATAAATTGAAAATGATAGTAGTGTATCCGATTCGTTGAATGCGGAGTTCTAAAAGTCTCCTTCACTTTAATGAGGCTAAAAATATTGTTAAAGGATCAGATGTATCAACATTATTGCTACAAATTATAGGGTCTATACCAACTGCAAAGTTCAAGTATTGTGTTGAGTTGATTTCAGTTTGTTCTTAATTTGACTTTTGTGTTTGTTTTATTTATATTATTTTGTAGGGGAAGATTCCTTGATAATTTTGACAATGAAATTTTAAATAAATAAAATAGAAAAATAGAAAAATGTTTTTTTATATATATATATTCTTTTATTTAAATTTTATGTAATTTTATTATCGTTTGACAGTTCATTAGATCAGATCACTAAAATTTTATATAATTTACAATATTTCTAAATTAATGATATTTGATGGACTATCAAACACTAAAGAAATTACATGCAATTTGAGTCACTATCAATTTATGAGAAAAAAATGTATCCATAAGGGCAATAACTCATCGACGAAAGAGTAGTGAAACTAACAAAATAACTACAACAATCTCTAAAATATAAAAAAAGGTAGTGGTATAGCTAACAAAGGAGCTATATCAGCCACCAAAGAACTGTGCGGCTAACAAGGTTAGAGAATCTATCTCAGTAAATTCCACAACAGAAAAGAAGATGAGAAATTTCAGAGCAAAAAAAAAAGCCAAGAAACTCATCTCCACTAAAAAACAAAATTCTAGTAAAAGAAGCCATAATTGAGAGGTGACACAGAGTAAGGCGGGCAATCAAAACAACTACAAACCTCATCTGCAGACCAACTCTCAGAAATCAAAAAACTATTTTAATTGTTTGTACCAGAAAAAATAGTATATAACGGATAAAAGAAAGTCAATGAGTCAATCTGTACACTACTAGAATTGTTGTTATTACCGTGGAAGGAAAAACGCTTGTTCCGTGGACTCAAGCACGGAAAATACGTTATTTCCGTGAATTACCCACGGAAAGACTTCCACGGTACTTTCATCGCCAGAACAAATACTATTTCCGTAGAATATCACGGAGATAATCCTTTTTTGAGGAATTAAGTAAGGAAATGATTCTACAAAAATAGTTTCACGTCTGAGTGCTCCGGTTCTTAATTCCGTAGTAAACATTTGACAGTTCTGAGTAATTGAGGAACAAAATAACTCATATTATTTCCATGATTCTTATTTCCACGGAAATAACTTTAGCAAGTCACGGAATAATTCTATTCATCCACATTATTATTTTTCTATTATTAATTAATTTATGTAGATTTTAAGAAAAATTATAATAGGTGAACCCATTATTTCTGACAGTACACCACATTATTTCTGTCAGTAACACGAATTATTTCTGTTAGTAATTTTGATTATTACTGGCAGTTTAAAAAAAATTAAATATATGAATCCATTTCTGCACAAAATAGTATCCCTAATTTTTATTTTATTTTCCAATTGTCAACTGATGATAAATTAAAACAACCAAGTATTGAAAATAACTTCAAAAAAATAATATAGCATATAAAAACACCAATTGAAAGTACATCAAATAAAAAAATACAGGTTTTGAACTGCCAAAATATAAACCCGTACATTAATTGCTATATTGCTATAATTGAAAAGTTGTTCGTCTGCTATATTGCTATAATTGGACATTCTATTATCAAAAAATTAAAAACCGTTACCCATACCAAACCTAACTACTGCATTTGTTGATTGTCCGAGTTCGATCCCTTGCACCATCAGTTCATGGCTGCCTCGTCCGTTGTAGCTTGCGTTACAAGTGCTTGCATCTCTCCCAACACATTTGGTTGCGACATTAAAGATAATCCCTAGTATAGAAAAAAAATATACTTAGGATCTTTTACTTTAAAACATCAGTACAATTAAACAACCTACATTTGTAAAATTGGTTCTCTATATCTCTCTATTTTGAAGCATGTACAATATAGTTTTTTCTTCTTTACCACAAGCATGACTAATATAAATTTGCAATATTTACCACTAAACACATGTTTAAACCCAATATTAAAAATTGATCAAACCTTAAGTAAATAATATGAAAATATTAGTATTACGATGATATTCTTTTATGACTGTATAAGAGCCCTGAAATTTACCATAATTCCCTTTTAGAAATTATATATATTTTTTAGTGAAACATGATAATTACCAACATTCATACCTATATGTTATATTAATTTCAGCAAAGTCTTAAAATACAAACAAAATATACAGACTTTGGCATGCATGAATCTCACAATACTAGTTCACTCCAATGTTAAAAACTATGAAAATCTTACACAACTCTCGTCAAACACCATCACCCATTCAAAGTTATTAAAAATTGTACTTACCTGAAATAAAGGCATATGATGTCAAACACCATCACCTATGAATGCAATACCTCATAATATCAAAATTAAAAAAAAAACAGAATAGCTTTCTGGATGTTTGATTTGAACAAGGGAGAAAAATTAGAGGTATAACAAGTTAGAAATAGAAGAGCCAATAAATGTTAATTACCTGATTTATTTCTTTAGTTAGAAGAGCAAATATGACACCAACTGTAAAAATCAAATTAGAGTCATTATTACTATGAGTAATGTCAATATTCTTGTGAGTAATGTCAATATTTCTGTAAAAAATATTGAAGTTCTGTAGTAATGCCAATATTTCTGTAAGTAATGTCCATATTCCTGTGAGTAATAATGAAAATGAAGTCATAGTAAAACTATTGCAACAACTAATGTGTAATAAAAAGAAAAGTTAGAGGAAGAGTTGTTTGATTGATTTATATTACTTATTTCTTAATCCGGAGAAAGGGAGAGGAAGAGGACGGAGGAGGTGGAGGGCTAGGTTAACTAAAAAGAAAACATGGATCCTTTGGAAGGGAATTCTAGGAGTGCACAACCTGACTGGGAAAACTTAGCTTCAGAATTGAGCCGGTGGAGCATGTTTTATTTAGAAAACCTTTTTTTATCTCCTATTTGCATTTTAAAAATCAAGACAAATTTATACATAACTAACCTGAATGAGCAATAGACTGAGAGAAATCAATAGTCCAACAAAGAACTTAACAAATGATAAAAATCTAATGACTTACTAGAATCTACAAAAAGATGAACTGATGATGCTAAATTAGAGGAATCTGAGAAAAATTAAACCTCTAAAAACTCCGACGCCGATGCCTACACCACAACCAGCACCGATGCCCAAACCGGGGTTGAGTTTGCCCAGATCAGTTGTTTTCACCTTTGGAAGCTTCTAGAGTAATCCCTTCACTTCTTCCATCTCGCTTATTCGTCGAGGTTTCTTCCCCATCTCTCCTCAGTACTATCTTCTTTTATAATATCTTTCTATTCATCTCTTTTTGGGTCACTGTTTTGATTGGATTAAAATAGGCGGCATCTCCAAATTTTTTGGCGGAGATTGAAATTTCATTTAGGTTAAAGAAAGGAATTATTATAGCTGAAAATGAAAGAGGCGGAAAAATGAATTGAAAAAATATGGGCGTGACAGAGTAGAGTATTTCTGTGAAAGTCTGTACTTATTTCCGTGAAATAGAGAATTCTAGAGTATTTCCATGAAAAGGTAGACCATATTCTGTGGATTTTATTTTCGTGCAAATTTCTTCCGTGAACTTGTCTACAGAAATGATCATGAGCGTCACATGCCAATCTCATTATTTTCGTCGAATCCTGATTTATCACGAAAAAAATATTAACTAACCACAATAATAACTCAAATTCTAGTAGTGGTACTAGCAGCTGATACACTACAACAACTCACAAAAAATTGTGATATCTACAACAACACATGTACAAGAACTTATCAATGAAAGAGGATTTGTGTAGCAAACAAAGGAACTACTACAATCTTCAAAACACAAAAAAAAAATGGTGGTGCAACTAACAAAGGAACTGTGCATCTAATAAGGACCTGCAACAGCCAATGCAAAACCTACTAAAGCCACCAAAAAAAATTACAAAGTGAGGTCAAGAGCAAGAAAAATCCAGAAACCACTCTCAATGAAGAAAAAGGCGGTACCATTGATCGGTGTAAGAAAGAAAAAACTCGAGTATCAAATCTCAAGTCAAATTTCAATGAAAAAAAGGCAGTACCATTAAAGACGACAGTTCAAATTTCAAGTCAAGCCACTAGAGATCACATATGCACTGGTTTCAATTCTTATTTTATAATAAAATAATAACAATATATAATTATGTCAACGAGAAGTCTCCTAATATAAAAGAAATGTCTTTATTTCTATTTTTTACCCTCAATATATTATGTTTTCTGTTTCTGAATTTAATTTCTCAGCAGCAAAGAATAGAAAGAAAAACAAGGGAGCATTTCTTTGTGCTGGGCTTTACTGTGTGTACTGCAGGGTGTAGCGTAGTAACAGGTACAGTTTTATTAGGATGGACCTACGAGGCCACGAGGCCACAAGGCCCACAACACAGTTGGCGGATATACCAAATTAATTTGTTGTCAGAACCTAACGAATTGGATTTGTCAACCTGTACCATTTACTGCTTTCTATTCAATTTATTCATTTATATTTTGAAATTTAACTTCTAATAAATTTAAAGGAGGTTACAATACCAATTAATTTTGTGTCACATTAAATGTCATCAACTTATTTTTAGTTTATATTTTAAAATTTAGAATTCAAATTTAAAATCAAAATAGTTGATATCATTAATTTTCATATAAGATGCGTGCTAATAAAATTTCATGATTTTTATATCTCATTTCATATTAGATCAAATTATAATAAAATAAATAAATTGGATTATCCATTATTGATTAATTTTATGTATTCATTTTGTTATCATTTGATCTATTATAAGATGAAGGATTAAAATTTTTAATATGACTATCAAAATTTAAAATATAAATTTAGTAATAGATTGATGATATTTAATGACACACAAAATTAGTGATATTAAAATCCTCGTCTAAAAATTAAGAGCAAGACCCATATAAGCTATGTTCCTCCGTATTTTTTGAAAATAAAAAAGAGCTTTGTATTGCTCCCAACTACAAATCAGTTCGATTGACAGGATTTTTTTTTCAGATACAATTCAAAGAAAATTTAGTAAATGACAACTATTTCCTAACATATCATGTTAAATAAATAATTTCAAGTTTGAAACAGAAAAATAAAAATTTAAACCATTAATCTTATTTGATATTACAGAAGTACGTATTTCTTTACAGAATTCAAGAAAAAAATTAGATAATTGCCACCAAAGTTATCAAATTAGAAAAATGTCACTCTAAAATTAAAAATTAGATTAATGTTACTTTAAACTTAACTAATTTAGATATTTTCCACTTTTTTTAAATGGTGACATTTAAGATTTATAATTACAAATTAAAAACTGATATAACAAAAGAAACGGGTTTTTTTATAGAGTTGGGTTATGGTGTTATGCATAGTACGGATCATTTTGTACTATGATCGGTTCTTTATTTTTAAAATTTAAATGGTTGATCAGAACTGCTCAAAATGATTTTCATATAAATATTTACTTGTACATCAAAATTTATCTTTTTTTAATTTTGTGTACTTTTTTAGATAATTAGTAAATCCAAAAGTCTTTTGGATGACTCATAATAATTTAATCAAGTGATTTTCTAACTACATAAAAAGCTAAAAAATAATATATATATATATATATATATAATTTTATATATAACTAAATATTCATATGACAATCATTTTAAGTGGTTTGGATAAATAATTTATACTTTAAAAATAAAAAAAACCTGATGCATAACACATGAACAATATGTGTTATGCATAGTAACATAGTCCAACTTTTTTTTATACACACGTACATACATACATATATGTACATATATATATATATATATATAGAGAGAGAGAGAGAGAGAGAGTGATGCTATGGTGCTTCGTGAAGTAAAAAAAAATTGTGCTTCACGTCCGTATCTCGAATTTAAAAGTTCAAACGGCCGATCCAAACCGTTGAACATCATCTTCATATTGAAATATCTTTGGATATCAAATTTTATATTTGTTTGAAATTTTTTACTATTTTTTAAATGGGTACAAAGTTTGTTGATCTAAAAATTTCTGCACCATCAAAAACTAGCGACTTTGTACCCATCTAAAAAATATCAAAAAAATATAAAATTTGATCTCCAAGAATATTTCAATATGAAGATGATGTTCAACGATTTTGATTGGCCGTTTGAACTTTTAAATTCGAGATACGGACGCGAAGCACAAATTTTTTTTACTTTGCGAAGTACTATAGCATCACTCTCTCTCTCTCTCTCTCTATATATATATATATATATATATATATATATATATATATATATATATATATATATATATATATAGAGAGAGAGAGAGAGAGAGAGAGAGAGACTATGGTGCTTCGTTAAGCACAAAGCCTCTCATGCTTTGTCTCCGTGTCTCAAATTTAAAAGTCCAAATGGGAGATTCAAACTATTTAACATATTATCTTCATATTGAAATATCTTTGAAGATTAAACTTTATATTTTTCAAATTTTTTTACTATTTTTTAAGATAGGTACAAAGTTTGCATATCTAATGATTTCTGCACCATTCAATACTAGTGATTTTCCATCTATCTAAAAAAGAGCAACAAAATTCAAAAAAATATGGGGTATTGAGACTTATAATTTTTGATAAAACATGTCAGAGTTATTTATGGTATTATTACTTCAAAATTATTATCTATGAGATTAGTAGTGAGACTTGTAATTTATATTGGCAGTTTGGTGATAATACTTATAATTTGCGATATTGAAATTTATAATTTATGATATTGAGAGTTGTCTATTATGCTTTTAAGAATAATTTGTTATATTTTTTTTTTCAAAAAAATGACTTATGATAATAGATATTATGACGTCAAATTTTAAGAGTTAAGATTTTATACATTATGTTTTAAGATATTATAGTTTAGATATATATACTTATCTTTATTTGGATGACCGCCCAAATATAAATTTTAAGTTCAAAATTATAACTTCTAATATTGGATATTAAGGCATCATTTTTATGTGTTAATACTTGAGACATTCAATTTTAGAACATTAAGATTTAGATATATAAATTTGTTCATATTCTGATGATTATTCAAATATAAATTTAAAATTCAAAATATGACTTATAATATTAGATATTAAGATGTCATATTTTTTATGTTAATACATGAGACATTTGGTTTGAAGGCATCAAGGTTTAGGTATAGAGTCTTTTTTGTATTCTGATGACTGCTCAACTATAAATTTTAAATTTAAATATCATTTATAATATTAAAATATTAAGATATCATATTTTAAGTTTTAAGACGCGGGGATTTGATGTTAAGATATTATGATTTTAATATAAAGACTTCTCCATATTCTGATGATCGTTCAAATATATTTTTTTATTTTATGATACATAAAGACCTTTATATTTTAAGTATTAAGGTTTTTTTAATAACTAGGCAATGAAGTTTGAAAAAAAAATGTCAATGGAGTCATGTATCAATCGAAAAATAACTTAATTATGTTAATATCTATTAAGATAAATGATATCAAGTATTAGTCGTTAGGTATAAAGACTTCATCCTTTAAAATAAAATGAAAACATATATCAAGTAAAAAAAATAATTTATATTAATAAGTATTAAGACAAATGATATTACTTATTATGAATAGAACTATTTAATATAAAGACTTCGTCCTTTAGTGTGGTCATCATGTTCCAGAATGTGGTCAGTTTTTGGGAGCTAACTATTTCAGTAAGTGGTCAACTTATTTTAGTTGGAGCATTTAATGAGTATTGAACTTAAATACATTTATCACATTCCTTAGAAAAAAGACGTTTTTCTTTTTAAATAAGGACGGCCATATGTCCGAACAAACTAGTATAAGAAGAAGAAAAAATCGAACGGAAGCAACCATCAGCTTTTAATTAGTTAGATTTCTTTGATTCAATATAACACATATTCATTTCACGATTTTTCTTTGATTCGATATAACACCTATTCATTTCACTACAGCAAACAATGCTTGCTTTCACTTCATTAGACACTATGAGAGAAAAAAATCTTTCACAATAATTATTGATCAAGTTTAACAACAGTTATGGAACCGTTAGTAAAGGGGTGTTAGAAAAAGTACTGAAAACTGTTGTTAAAAATGTATTGTAAAAGAGGCGTCACTACACTACAAATAGGCTTTTACAGCGGTTATTTCCCCCAGTTAGCAGCGGTTGTACAACCGCTGTTATTGGGAGCGCTGCAAAGTTTAACAGCGGTTTTGTTGAAAACCGCTGCAAATTGTTTATAGCGGTTCATATATAACAACCGTTGTAAAATACCATTTACAGCGGTTTTTAACTAAAAACCGCTGTAAACATCACCTTTTACAGCGGTTTTTACCTTAAAAACCGCTGTAATTTTTTTTAATTCGTTTGCAGCAGTTTTTTCATAAAAACCGCAGTAAAACTATTTTTTAATTGTTTCTTTTTATTTCTGTGACTAGCCCGTATATGCTAGCCATATATAATATTTTCATCACATGCATTTTCACAAAAATAATAATAACTATATTTAATTACTAATTAACTACATCTAATTAACTAATTTATCTAACATACATACATAATACAATAAAATATAACATATATTTACAAAATATTAAAACTTGATAAAAAAATGTCAAAACAAGGCGAGGCGAGGCGGGACAGCGGCGAGGCGTGGCGGGGCAGCGACGCGGCGGGGCGCGGCGCGGCACGGGCAGCGGCGGGGCAGAGGCACGACAGCGACGGGACGAGGCGAGGCAGCGGCGGGGGCGAGGCGAGGCGGCGGTGCGAGGCGGGGGCGAGGCGACGACGCGAGGCGGGGCGAGGCGGGGCGGGGCGAGGCGAGGCGGGGCGGGGCGAGACGAGGCGAGACGAGGCGAAGTGATGCAGTGACTAGGTTTTCCACATTAATGGAGCTGTGGGAAAGGGGGGAAAGGGGGAAAAAGGTTTGGATCCCGTGAGAAAAGAACTTTTCTAAAATAAAAATTAATTTACAGCGGTTTTCAGTTAAAAACCGCTGTAAATGGTGCGCTGCAAAAGGGGTTTTCTGGCGTAGTGTGTCAAGAAGACATTTAACAACGGTTTTTATTTAAAAACCATTGTTAAAGTAAATGGTCCTTTAACAACGATTTTTAAACAAAACCGTTGTTAAAGGGTATCTTAAATTTTTTTTAAAAAAATACCTTTAGCAATGAACCATTGCTAAAGGGTCCTTTAGTAATGGTTTTTATTTAAAACAATTGGTAAAGATATTTTTTTAATTTTTGTTAATTCTAAATTTCTTTAAAAGGTGCAAGTTAGATTGATATTGAGTCGTATTGATTAACAATAAACAATGAATATAGAGTCATATTGAATAAGAACAAATTGTTATATATTATTCATTCAATAATTAATATGAAATAAATATAATTATTCATCGAATGAAAAAAATATTCACTCAAAATATACATACATCTTGCTCATACAATAATATGAAAACATATATAATTTCTAAGAAAAAAAACAGAAAAACAGAAAAGAACGGAAACAAAATCTTCAAATGGGTTTTTTAGCTTGAAGATGAGGTTTTTGGCCTCGAAAATGGCGGTAACGACTAAATCAGAATTTTCTATCAAAAGTTATAGCCGTTTGAAGTTGAGATGGTCATATTTTAATTTTTATTTCTACCGGCTATCTTCTCTCTTCTTTCTCTCTTCCATCTCTCTCTCATCTCTCTTTTTATATATGAAAACAGATAAAAAAGGTTGGTAATCCGCGGGATTTCAGTTGCCGAAAAAGTACCAGAACCATTTAACAACGACTAGCTTCTTCAGTTGCCGAAAAACCTAAAAAAATAATGGATCTTTCTTTTTAGTAGTCGTCACTTCGGGAGAGATCTCCTTGTTCATGTCCAGCAAAAATAACCGTGTGTAGATAGATCATGAATGCATACATACATAAGTCCAAGTTTGATCCGGAATTAGGGGTGTCAAATATTTATAACGGTCATGAAAATAATGAATTTTATTAACAGTTTCGTTTAAGAGAGTTGAAAAATTTTATTTCGTTAATTGTTTAAAGGATGAAACGCCAATATAATTTTTTACGTTAATTATTTCGTTAATTGAAGCGAAGCAAACGACTAAAATAATCAAAAAATTTTGATCGTTTAATTAACACAACAATTGAATTTTCCAATTTATAAAAACCGAATTTCAATATTACAATTTAACAAACCAATTCAACCTATATTCGATACCATTAAAACATACATATCAATACCATTATTACAAACTAGACTCGATTCATATTACAAATTAAATTTCAATATAATAAAAACTTACATATCAATACTGTTACACTTAACATCTTCTTTGATTTGTCGATTTGCAAAACAATCTTGAATTTTACAATTTGTCTTTGTTTGAGTTTTGTGCAGGGATTAACATGCAAATGGACTAGTGCACAAGAACCAAGACTAGTGCTGGGATATAAGAGCTTAATCAAGACTGCATTAGGCTTAGGTTTAGTTAGATTCAAACTGGGTTGAATTGGTCAAGATAAATTAAGTTTAAACAACAAGAAAATTGCATCTACCCAGGGAATCGTTATAACAATTCAGTAAACGTTATAACGGTTCATCTCAATACTCAAAAATATTCTAAGGCAGAAATATTCTAAAAGAAATCAGAGTGTATCGTTATGTAATGATTCAGTAATCGTTATAACAATTTAGGAAACGTATAACGATTTGATAAATCGTTATAACGTTCCAGTTCAGTTGATCTAACAGCTATTCTTTCTAAACCGTTATAACGATTCATAAACCGTTATAACGGTTCAGGCCGAAAAATAGTTTCTTCAGAAAATCTATTTTAAAAGGATCACATCTCTCACTGAAAATTAATCTGACTAAGTTGGGTTAACCAATCTAGCTAAATCATTACTCCAAAGAGCTTACTAGCCATATATAAAGTAAGAGAGATAATTCAAGAGATTGATACACTTAATTGGCCAAATCCTTGTTCAAGCTCAATCTAGCTTCTCTCTATTCTCCCAATTTGATCCTTCGTGATTTTCTTGAAAATATTTTTTTTGAGCTGTAGTACTCACTTTTTCTTGAGTGTGTTGTTACTCACCTTTCTTTTGTGTGTGTTGTCACTCACCCTTTTTGAGTGTGTTGTCACTCTTGTTACCGATAGGCTTGACAACCCATTTTTATAAAGGACCAAGTTCTACAAGTGTAAAAACTCTTTTTAAATATATCGGCTCAACCTCAATTGTTAGAGATTGAGGGTCCCAGAGACGTAGGCATTGTTTAAGCCGAACTCCGTTACATCTTGTGTTCTTGCTTTATCTTTACTTTCTTTTCTCACGTTTCTTTGATTGCTATATTCTTGTGAGAATTGAATTATTTTAAATCATATTCCGCTGCCATTACACTTGAACATTAAACCCCAAACCGGTTTACACATTTCTACCTTAGGTTCTTTACATTCTTGCACTATCTTGACCTTTTAATACCAACATCTTAGAGCTTCAAAGGTCTATCAAATACCATTAAAATTTACATATTACAACTTTAAAATACCCAAAATATACTCTTGATCTCAATCTAGATCTCAAACTTTTTTTCTTAACCATATTAGCAATCTCAGCCATATTACCAATCCCAGTCATATTGATATATTAGACAATGGCTAAATATACAAATAATTAAATCTCTATAATCATTAAAAATTATTGCTTGAGATCTAGGGAGCCAAAGAGGATCTGACACTTTGTGCTACAACTACAAGGCAACAACTAAACTAGAAACTAACAAACTAGAAAGATAACAAGACTATAAGTCACCAACAAACAAGGCTATAAGCCAACTACTAACAAGTCAAGTAACAACCCAAAATAGAATTACATCTAGCAAGTACTCAATCTCAATTTAATTTCTCATATACCAACATATGGACTAGTAGGAGTGCTTAATTTCAATTTCAATTTTATCTCATATATTGACATCTAGCAAGTGAATTACAATTTAATTTCTCACATATTGACATATGATCAGCAAGAGTAATTGTGCTCAATTTTAATTCTAATTTCATCTCATATACTTACATATAACAAGTGCATAATTTTAATTCTATTTTTTAAATATTGACATCTAACAATTGACACCAGCAAAATCACAGACAGTAAGAGAACTAACTCATTATCAGAAATATCAAGTTCATAAAAAATAAAATCTGAATCAATCATGCTTACACAATAAAGACTAGCAAGATCACAGATAGTAAGAGCAAAAACAACAAAAATCAGTCAAATGAATACCAAAAAATGAAGGAATAACAGTTGTAAACAAAATATACATATATGATTCTCTTTCTTTCTCTCTCTCTCTCTCTTTCTTTCTTTCTGTCTTTTTTTTCTTTTCCTTCAATAATACAATATATATTTAATAATTTGATCACCTGGTAAATGCCTGGCGGCGACGACTAGGCCTTCATCAATGACCTGTCACTTGTCTCTCAGTTGAGTCGATCTATCCTTTCACCTTTCTCTTAGCCCTAAGCACTGAAAACTGGGATAGATCATCGAACGAAGGCTCACGCATGCCTTGTTAGGACTTACGATAAAATAACTAAGGAATGATGTGTCGAAGGTTCATCTCTTAGTGCTTACAAGTTATAATCAAATCATAGGTTTCTGAGAGAGAGAGAGAGAGAGAGAGAGAGAGAAGATCAGCTAAATGACACAGCGAGAGAGTAGGTTAAAGTGTGAGAGAGGAAAGTGGCTGAGTGAGACAACGAGTTAGGGTTAGGGTTCACTACAGCAGAACTAGACTTTTCTAATGGTTTTTAAAGTGATTTACTAACGGTTTTGCAACCGTTAGTGATAGGGGAGTTAGGAAAAGAATAAGCCACCGTTAGAAAAAGAGGAGCGCTGGACGGACATTTGCCAACGATTTTTAGCCAAGAACCAATAGCAAAGGGTGCTGTGAATTTTTTTTAAAGTTTTGATAAAGATTTTTTTAACAAAAACTGTTATCAAAGGGTGTTGTGAATTTTTTTTGAAGTTTTTCCAACAGTTTTAGAAAAAACTATTAGCAAAGTGTGTCATAATTTATTTTAAATTTTTACTAACGGAGTTTCCTATCAAAAGTTATGGTCTTCCGTGAGCTTAACTCAAAAAATACATCAAATGATCTCTAAATTTTAATTTATCATTCTCATTAAATTATTTATATGAAAATCTTGTGGGATGCAAAAATTTAGAGTGTTTTGAGTTTTTTAAGTCATGGTTTTTAATTTTTGAAAATCAGCTCTAAAAATAATAATAAAATATTCAATACTTGAACATCATTTTAAAAAATAAAAACGGTGACATAAAAAACTCAAAACACTCTAAATTTTTTACATCCCACAAGATTTTCATATAAAGAATTTAATGAGGATGATAAATTTAATTTTGAAAATGATTTGATGTAATTTTTGAGTTAAACTCACGGAAAGAATTCGTTAGCTTAAGCTCACGGTATCTTTACTATATATATATATATATATATATATATATATATAGTAAATCTACGGTGATCTTAAGCTCACGGAAGACTTCCGTGAGCTTAGCTCAAAAAATATAACAAATGATCTCCAAATTTTGATTTTTTAATCTCATTAAATTTTTCATATTGAAATCTTTTGGGGTACAAAAATTTGGGATGTTTCGATTTTTCTAAGTCACTTTTTTCAATTTTTGAAAATCAGCTCCAAAAATAATAATAAAATATTTAATGTTTGTATATTTTTTTCAAAAATTGAAGAAAGTGACTTAAAAACTCGAAACATCCAAATTTTTGTACTCCATAAGATTTCAATATGGAGAATTTAATGAGATTGAAAAATTAAAATTTGAAAATCATTTGATATATTTTTTTAGTTAAATTCACGGATGTCTTTCGTGAGCTTATGCTCACCGAAGATTTACTATATATTATATATATATATATATATGTGACATATTTATCATTATCTAGTGAAGAGATAACGTGGAAAAATTCCAAAAGGAACCGAGTTAGAGTAGAAAGGGACCTCAACTAGTGAACTTTGAGAAGAGGACAAAAATGCATGTTTTTTTTTTCGGAGGGTACAAAAATGCATGCTCACTCACAAGTCACAAGTCAAGATAATCTCGGAGACACGTTTCAAGTGACGAGCCCCATGTATCAAAAGCTATCCACTACCTATATAATAAATAATTGTGAGAAGTGCGGTGCCGCGTCTGATATCCACGTACATTACTATACATTCATACACGCATGCATGTGTCAATCTAGCAAGGGTATTTACCCTTTACCAGCATTGAGACTTCTTGTCGGAGCGGCGCTCTCTGTTCAGACGCAGAATAAAAATACTCGTACAAGAGCAATGAAATTAAATACCTATTTTCGACAAGTTCAATGTAATATATTTCCTACTTAATTCAGTCAGTCCTGAATATATCTTAATTGATTGCATTAAGCCGACAACGAGATGGGTGTGTGTATGCATTTAAAAGATGTTGATAAAATTAAATTAATCCGATGGATCATTTAGGGTATAAAAAAAATTATGCTTTTAATAGTTATTACAATATATTTTGGATTTAATAACAATTTTAAAAACCCTTTAACAATGTTTCTCTAGCCATTATTGAATGGAGTGTTAGAAAAAATATAAACAACCGTTATTAAATCGCATTGTTAAAATTATTTTGGAAGACATTTAACAATGATTCTTAACTAATAACCATTGTTAAATGATTCTTTAGCAATGATTCTTACCAATAACCGTTGTTAAAGGATACTTTAATAACAATTCTTAGTTAAAAATTATCGTTAAATAGATCTTTAGCAATAGTTTTTATCTAATAATCGCTGCTGAAGAACCCTTTAAATATCAAGTCAAAAAGTAATTTAGTTAAAAATTATTGTAAAAAGTAATTTTTTTTAAAATGAATAGCTATAACATTCTTTAAATATCAAGTCAAATTGATATATGGAGTCAAATTTATTAGATAGGAATACATGTTATTATATATTATTCATTCATTCAATAATTAATATAAAAAATATAATTATTCATCCAATATAAAAAGATTTACTCAATAATACATACATCTTACCCATGTAATAATATCAAACACTATACAATTTCTAAGAAAAAATTCAAAGAAAACAAATAAAAAAATAGAAGTTAAAACTTTAAATACATTTTTAAACTTGAAGAGGAGGGTTTCTTTTGCCTTGAAAATGGCGGTAACAACATAATCAGCTAACCCTGAAGATCTCATCGTAAAATTTTCGTGGCCTCGTAGCAAGCCTCAATCAGAGTTTTCTATCAAAAGTTATTACCATTTGAAGTTGAGATGATCAGATTTCAGTTTTTATTTTTTTTGTCTCTCTTCTCTCTCTCAGTCTCTCAGCTCTCTTTTATATCAAAGATTCAATCTGTAGGATTTTACGTATTTAATTTTGATTCTTGGATCGTTGGATCGAGATGAACAAATGATGAGATTAAAAAGTCTAACAATCTATGAGAGCAAAAAAAATATATTGTTATTGGTTGATTCCTTTTTAACAATAATTTTTAGTTAAGAATTGTTGTTAAATGTTCATCCCTACTTTTTGACTTCCAACCTCCATTTTAACAATGTTTTTTTATTAATAACCGTTGCCAAAAATATTCTTAATATTTTAATAATACCACTGATCCCTTTTGACAATGAATTTCATCTATAACTGTTGTTAATTGAGTGTTCTTTATGCCCCTTTATGTTGTAGTGAGTTTATTTGATACTAACTTAAATAATTATGAAAAAATATAAAGGAATCACAATCAATTTATTATATATTTTTTTATAAAATGACCGAATTTAACATGAACTCTTCCATCGTGAAAATAAAGGGATATTTACAATTTGAAATTGGACATCTGATTTTTATATTTTAAAATAAAAAATTAAAACAGAAGCTCGTGCGATTTGTCTATGCTCAAGCTCTGTTTTCATTTTTACATTTCGAACAAGTATGACCCATTCGGCTCGAATTATCGACCTATCAATTTTTTTATTCTACTTGATCGTCACTTCTGTTTAGAGTATAACTCAAGTACATATGGAAAAGACAAGTACAAACACGGCATATCTAATCCCTTCAATCCTCCAATAATTATTGTTATCAATTATTTGATGTTAAACATATAAAATTGTTATCTCAAACAAGAAAATTATTAGTTAATTTAGACACAAAAGGTAATAATCATCAATCAAAATCAATTATTCTAATGTTCGAAAGATCACTATAAATTAGGAGGTTGTAGATTCAAAATTCACATAAGGATATCATTTATTGATAATTAAAAAGATGAATAAATTTGACACATTTTTACTCAAAAAAGATCATTATAAATCCGACACAACTCATAGACGATGAAGAGTAGGCAAAAATGTATCATGTATCAACTATTTATTCGATTAGAAGAAATAAATTTCTTCTAATGAAGAAAAAAATATTCACAATCAGTATTTATTTGAAACCGTGTATGACAAATCAATTAATTGTTAAATTAATTAAATTGACTGTTAAATTTGCTGCAATTTGACGATTCTATGATAAAAATGATCCCTTAATAATTATAAACATTTGATTGAATAAACATTTTTCGCACAATATTATATTAACAATGTTTTGTCACTACTTTTATCTATTGCTTAATCTCTCCATATTAATACGTATAAATTATAGGGGGCATTGGATTCTTTTGATTCTGCGGCTCAAACCCTCTGTTATTTATGTCGTGGACTCATTGAATCGTGAAGATTAAACATATATTATCCAATCAGTATTAAATTCGTAAGTTTTTTTCTATTATTTTTGACAATTTAGTATGTACTGTAATTGATAACTCATATCATTGTTAAAAATAATTTGCTCAAGAAAAAAAATCTCAAATTCACTTGAAAAATGATTCAAGTGTGTAATTCCAAACTTTAAATGATAATTAGACATGATATTAATAATTTATTTTAATTGATTTTTTTCTTGCAAAATTTTAGAGTCCAAACCAACAAAGCAGTAAAAAGGCGGTTATTATGTTATGAAATCGATGCATAATATAATAACTACATATTCTAGCAACAAAAATTTACCACAAGTATAAAACATAAACTTCATATTAGTCTTTAATTCTTTTACATATTTGCTTGATTAATCAAACTAATGAAATTTTAATTTTTTTAATAGGCTATCAAACCAGCTCCTCAATCTTATTCACAAGAAGATATCGAAAAAATTAAGGAGATGGTGGTAAATTATATTGCATATAATATTTGATAATTTATTTTATGTTTTTTTCTGTTATTTGTAAATATTTTTTGCCAAATTATTTAGTTACTTATATATTTGTTTGTGTTATTCAGTTATTTAGTGAGTTATGTTAGAAAATAGTTTGTGTTTTTATATATAGCTGGTATATGGACTGGTCACCGAAAATAGAAAATTTATTTAAAATATATATATATATATATATATATATATATATATATATATATATATATATTAGAGCCGGTTATTTAATGAAATCAGTTTTAATTAGCTTATGAATTAGAACTGGTTTTTTTAGTTATAACCGGTTTTAATTGAAAGTTGATTAGAATCGGTTATTTGAAATCCGGTTTTAATAGAAAAGTTGATTAGAACCGGTTATTTGAAATCCGGTTTTAATAGAAAAGTTGATCAGAACCGGTTATTGAATAACCGGTTTTAATTGTTGAAATAAAATAGAATCGGTTTTATAAAACCGGTTCTAAAACTTTTATTTTAACACTGGTTATAAAATATTTAGCACCCCTTACTTTTAAAACCGGTTGTATAACCAGTGCTAAATTGTTTATAAAACCGATTCTAATTTTTTTTTCTGGACGAATCATATCTTTTACTATCACCACAATTATATATCTAGTGTTCGACTTAACAGCCAATTCGACCTTTTTTCTTTTGCTTTCTTTAGCAGCGATTTGACACTTGTTTGATTTCTCTAGAAGAAGAATCACATTATATTAGCGGAGGCACTTGCCGAGCAACTCTGAGGTCAAAAGTAACTTAAAAATATCATTCTTCCTGGACACTTTCATTCGGAAAAATATCAGAATGTGGAACGGAAACTCGGAAGTTCTGGATGAAACTTGCCAAAAAATAAACCTTAACAGTACATTTTTTTATAACTAGCTATATACTTGCGCGTTGCAGCAGACTCTTTTATTTAAACATTAAAACATTATATGATAAAAAATTCACATTGATGAGATTTTCTACACGGTATGAGTTAATGATTCATGGATTTATGATAACGAAAGTGAATTATTCCAATATATATTATCACTGTTAATTTCTTACCAAACATGCAGAAGGTTGCTAAATTAAAAAAAACTATATTATGGAAATAGCAATATAGATGGAAAGAAATGGAGAGAAAAAAATGGATCAATGGACGCAATTATATACGTTCGATCAACCAAAAATAAATATTATTCGTCTAATTGAAGAATAAAATTGGTATAACAAAAAATTACCAAGACAAAAAATGGACCCTCTAATTCTTAGATTAGTATAGATTATACAAATAATCCTCAAATACTTTTTTTATAATTACACAATCCTTCTAGAATCCGATAAAATTTTCTTGGCTCTTCTAAAAATAAAAAAAAAAATCCAACTAGGAAATCACATTCTGCTGCCGTACAACAGTGCGTTCTTTTTTTTCTTGCGAGCTGACAAAACCCAATTGGGCCACGAATGGATCAAAAAAGGTGTAGTAATGATACTAAATTGAACGAAAGCACGTTGAAGTGGGTCGGAAACCAACAAATCAACAATAAGGGTAATTAGCATTTAGCAACCATGATATTCCACGTGTCCACTGACTTTAAGCAAGCACGTGACTTAATTTGACTCAGACGGTGTGGTACTGGTGGGGATTACCATTCCTTTGAGACCAGTCTAGTTCTATAAATAGTCCTGATACGCACCGTTCTATTCTATCCATGAGCATCCATCCAGGGAGATACATAGCTTCTCTCCTGCTCTTGTACTAAAATCCTGAAAGGCTGAAATAATTGAGTTACGCTTCCATCATGGCTTTTAACAGAGCTCTGATAGTGGTTGCAGTTCTCTTGCTAGCATCTCTCCTTGCTGAAGGGGATGCTCAGCAGAAAGGTTAGTGCGCGCTTTATTGCTCAAAGTTAAAACTCTTATTTTTGTTTACTAATTAGTTACTTTCTCTCTTATTTTGTTGCACACGATAAGAAATGGCACAATTATTCGGACGCAAGGACATTGCCGATATGCATGGACACGGTGGCGGAGGCGGTGGAGGTGGTTGTCATCACTGGTGTCATGGCCATTGTTGCACACCACAAGAGATGGCACAATTATTCGAAGGAAAGGACGTTGTCGATACGCAAGGATATGGTGGTGGAGGTGGAGGAGGTTGTCATCACTGGTGTCATGGCCATTGTTGCACACCACAAGAGATGGCACAATTATTCGGAGGAAAGGACGTTGTTGATATGCAAGGATATGGTGGCGGAGGCAGTGGTGAATGGGGTGGTGGTGGTGGTGGAGGAGGTTGTCATCACTGGTGTCATGGCCATTGTTGCACACCACATGAGATGGCACAATTATTTGGAGGAAAGGACATTGTCGATACACAAGGACATGGTGGGGGAGGCGGTGGTGGAGGTTGTCATCGCTGGTGTCATGGCCATTGTTGTACACCCGAAGAGCTCACTAACAACCCCGAGCTAAGCAGCTCAGAGACAGAGGCGAAAGGAACAAAGACCAATGAAAAAGACGCTAAGGTGGATCCTAAGACTGTGAAGCAAGGAGAGGTAAAGAATTGAGGGGGTCTACATGCATGGTTCACATAAGCAGTGGTTGTAATCCTAAAATAATGTAAACAGATAGTTTACTATTGGAGTATGTAGCGTATGTTTTGTGAATACAGGAATAAAAGAGCAAGTGTGAAAGAGGTGGAAATGACATAGATGTCTTTCCACACAGTTGTTTCTGTTTACGTGGATTATCTTTAGGTAACTAAGCATGGAGATAAATATACGAAGGGAGCTGAAAATGCACGTTAATATGATGTTTCTCTTTCTTTCTCTCTCAATGTTATATAATCATGCTCTTTCTCTTATTAATTTGATTATTATTAAGGTTATCTGCTACAAAATGTTATTTTACAATTTATGTTTTGAGAGATTTAAGATTTTTTGTTACCTGACGGTTGACATCTAAACACTACAAGAAAGTGTCGCACTAACATCTGACAGATTAGATGCAATAAACATTATTTACATCAGTAGGTTTATGCTAAAAAACTTTAGCATCCGAAAGCTGATGCAAAACACAGATGTAAATACGTTTGATGGTGATAATCAATTGCATCCGATTTTGTATTTGCATCAGCACTTTATTACATCAGGAAAGATAGATGCAAATATTAGGTTTTTACTAGCATAATACTGATGTAATTTTTGATATTAGCATATGTTAATATGATGATTTCTTCTTTTATTTGCATCTAATAACAGATTATGTCTTTCATTATTACATCCGTTAATATGATGATATCTTTTTTTGCTTGCATCTGCTAATATGATGATATATACTTTTATTACATTCATTGAAGATATACTTGAGAAAAATAAAAAAAATAATTAGCAAAAAATAGTAATTTAATAAGCACAAATTCTTTATGTTCCATTTCTCTCTCCATAAAGCATCTCTCTTCATAATGAACGCAACAGAGGGATAACCTATACATTTCATCGAAAGAGAAATAATTTATCTTAATTAAGCAGATGTCTCTATGGCTTGAATGCATTCTAAAACAGTTGCATTGTTAGTCATCGCTGACATGAGAGCCTCATTGTTAATCATCGCTGACAGTTGCATTGCTAGCCCAGCCATGGAAATAACAACAAGCCTGGAAATATTAATTCATCTCAGAATTTTATACAACTGTCCTTATAATTACATAATTTGTTTGTAAAATGTACTAGTTAGTTGATACTAGTACAGTACAGGAATTTTTATGCTCAGTAAGAAAATGAAAGAAGAATAGTCACAGAAAATAACCTGTTAAGTTCCTTACTGTCTAGCTGTCCACCGTAAATCATCTTCTCTAGCCTTTCATCAATTAAATTTACATGCTCTTTTCCAATGTCTAAGAAATATCCCAAAATTGGTAGGCCAATCAAGTATGCAACTGATTTTCAATAAAGATGTTAGGCCTAATTATCCACAAAACTCATTGAGCAGCTTCATGCCTTGCAATTTTGTCTTGATAATCAGGGAAAGATGAAGAAAGCGCTCCAATTGCAGCTTGCAGTAGTCTACAAAGGGATCATAAAGCATATCAATACACTGATATATTAATTTGTAAAACTGCAGCTCTGAAAGTAATTTAAATCTGGAGGTGCAGAGAAGTTATAGAGTAGTACCTAGGTGAAATGCTGCCGATGTGTACCCCAAGAAGTTGACCGGCAAGAACAGCAAAAAATCTTGTTGTCCCTACTACCGTGAATAAAAATGTTGTCTGCACAACCAAAAACCATGTATGAACACTACATTCCAAATTTGAGTCATATTGTTAGGCAGTTAATTGCAAAACACATAAAAAAAATGAAATACTAGTGCGGAGAAACCAACAGAAATCTTACATCATTTCTGACATTAGGAATGAAAAGGTTCTCAGCATTCTTTATTCCAAGAGTTGTCAGCTCTCACAAAGATGTCTGCACAACAAAAAAAAATTCAAATTTATTGGAACTCATACACTCAGGCACATTAATTGTGAGCAAGTAAAATTGGATCTGATAATATCTGACAATAGCTCACCAAAGAACTCGCTGACCAAAGAACTCACAAAGAACTGATAAAAGAAAAGAAAAGCGGATCTGATAACTCACCAAAGAACTCGCTGACAATAGCTGTAGATCAACGTAGGCAAAGTCAAAATAAGAGTGAAGAGAGGCAGAGCAACACCGTTGACAGGAGCAGAGGGAGGCAGTGTCGACGGGAGCAAAGGGAGGGTTTCTTTTCTCACCCATCATGGGTCTGGAGGAGCCAACCAGTGGTGGCCAAGGGTTGTGCGTCGATGAACATGGCTTTAGTCGGTGGGCGTGTGTAGATTTGCGAATCGTAGAGAGAGAAGTGGCAGAGATAGCATGTTGAAAGCGACGCATTTAGGGTTCGCGATGGGAGAGGCAGCGAGAAGGAAGTGGTACAAAAGGCGATTTTAAGGTTTGGTGATGTTTCGTCTTGTATATCGACCGCTTGATCAAATTTTAAGGTTTGGCGATGTTTCGTCTTTGTAGAATTTTCGGGGGAAAAAGATTCAGCGCCAACTGGAGAGAATTTTTTGATTTTTCAGCGCCAATTGGAGGGAATTTATTTGCATCTGTTAAGCTGATGAAAAAAATATCATATTTATTTGCATCTACGAGAACTAATGTAGTACTTATGTGCATCAGCATTTTAGTGCGCCTCCTCCCATTCATTTTCAGAAAAAAATTATTACAAATACTTGTATCCGCAAACTAGATATAAATATATAGTTGCATCAGCATTTCTAATGCAATATGTGCAAATCAAAATTTCGAGGAAGGAAATTTTTGTTGCTGATGCTAATAAAAAAATATAGATGCAATTGACCCTTTTCGGATGTAAATGCAACACTTTCCTATAGTGAAATTGAATACACAGCAGCTGAGCAGCATACATAATCCGAATTATAACGTAGAAAATATACTGATTGAATATATATGCCATAAAATTGAAGCAAACATCTGACTGATAAAAATACCTTTTATCTAAATTGATGTAGCGGGGCACTTTATGTTTTGAAAAAATTAGTTATTTGCCATTATAAAATTTTAAATTTAGAAATTTGTCACTCCAAAGTTTCAATTAAGAAATTTTCCCCTACAAATTTAATTTATACATAAATTTACCATTATATATTTTTTAACAGAATTAAAAAATCATAAATTTAGAAAATACCAACAATGCCCTTCTCTCTATTCTCTCTCTACAAACTCAGATCGATTCAGGATGAACACCACGACGCTTTTTTTCATTTTCTCAGTAATTCTTTGTAAATATGATTGAAAAATTGAGGCTCTAGTTCGTCAAGGATCCATCCCAATTGCTTCGATTTGCTGCAGTTTTTATTTGATTGTCCATAAATCCTGAATTCGACGTGCTATATCTTAGATTGAATAGCCATGATTTGCCGAATGGTTGCCAGTGGTTGTAATACATCCTGTGGCAATAGATACACAACTATACACTTCGTTGCGATTGTGATGTTTAATGCAACAAAAGATGAGTTGCAACTTTGTTGCATCGAATATGGAGGCAAAATATCATAAATTGCAATGAATTTTGTGGTTCTTCTCATATTTTACGTTACTAAATTTTCGTTACAAATGTATAAATATCACGTAGTAATAAACTATTGCAATCATTTATAGAGTTGCATTAATAAATCAAATTTAGTACTGGATCATTTAATGCGCCAATGTTTAATGAGCTGTTGAATTATTTTAATTGACAATAAATGGTAGTTAAATAATTAATGATTTTCAAATTCCAAAAAATAGTTTCTCATTATAAAAAATGCTATGGAATTAATATTATGATATAACTATAATCTAATTAAAGACAAGTTTAAAGAACAGCTTACATAAATATACTTTAACATTCAATTTTACATTGATCATTAAACAGTACCACTAAATTACATAGCAGTTTTTAATATATAAATAATGTTAATTGATCCACTTTGCTTGCACTTTTTTCTTCTCTAAATAACAAATAGCTCCTCCAGTGGTCTCTCATAACTCTCATCTAAAAACAACAGGAAAAGACAAAATATTCAATAAATTATCAAGTTAGTACTACAAAATTATCAAGCACTTGGCCCACAAAATTTTAATTACACTGCTTAAAATATATGCTTTATAAATATTTATCATCAATTCTAAAATTAATATATGTGAACATCTAAAACCCAATGAACCATAATTTCTTTAGTGCATTTGTTTTGGTTCAGGAATCAAGACCTACGTGGATCAGATGTAGTATGTATGTACAGATGCCTTAATGAAAGGTACAATATCAAGTACCTTGTGAAATAATTTTTTTTTCAAGAATGCTTAAGAAAACGTCGCATCAAAAGTACACTTATAACATACGTGCAACTCATAAAATTCACAGAATAATTTTATTGCTATGACTAATTTTTACATGGATATTTTCAAGATATTAGGTGAATTTAACACAGCAAACAAATGAAGCCAAAAATCAGAAAAAAAAATGTAATAAAAGTTATACTTGCTAATAATTTTTTCAACAAGCATCAAGGACAAACCCATTTGCTACATACATGGCTTCTAAGTCGAATCCTAATAGGTATGATAGATGGAAAACCTACTTCATTACAGTAATGGACGTGATGTGGAAAGAAAGGAACATGCGATACTTTACAACGAAAAAAACACCCATCGAGATCCTGAAGACACATAATGCAGAGTTATTTTTAAGGTACTACTGATAGAACGATCCCCTACGAAATTCTGCTCATGATGTGTAATGTCATCTACGTCTAACTTTTTCAATGTTGTTTGCATCTAATAGTATTTATTTGTTCCTGCCAGCTACTTTAGAAATGATGTAATATTGAGTTAGATGTAAGGTAATGTAGGGTATGGAATGACACTAACAGGAACAAAATTTGGTTGTAATTTAAACCTTATCAATAATATGTCTTGGCAGCTCAAAAAAGAGAGAGGAGAGATATATAGTTAAAGTTTTCTCTATGTCACCTGCTATATTTTTAATAGTAACCGTATAGAATGTTGGACGAAAAAAATAAAGCTAACGAAATGGAGCAAGTGAATTGCGTTGATCATTACGTTCCTTAAATGAAATAATTTATATGTTTGTTAACCATTTCGTTAGTAAAATGAAAAGAAATTCCTTTACCGTTTCATTCTTTTTCGCACGAAATGAATTGGTGAAACGGTCAAATGGGATTTTGTTGACAACCCTACCCGGAATGACTGTGAATCATGACACAAACTAAGCACATGTAGGTTTAGAGACAGTTGACTGTTGTCAAAATGACAAAAGTGCATTTATGAATATTAGGGGTGTCAATTTTTGACCCGACCTGATGGGTTAACCCGACTCGATCCGAACCCGACCTGATCCGACACGACCCGAAAATAAATGGATTGGGTATGGGTTCAATTTTGTTTATCCGAATCGGATCGGGTCGGGTTTGGGTCAACCCAACCCGACCCGATTAATTATATTTTTTGAAATATTTTTGTGATTTAGTACTAATTAAATCTTAAATATACATTAATTATATACTAATTAAGATTAATTATAAATTAATCAATATCTTATTACTTAAAATTTTATAAAAATAATTAATAAATTTTTAATTATTTTACACAGGTCAGGTCGGTTCGGGTATGGGTCAAGATTTTTTGACCCGAATTTAATCGGGTCAGATTCAAATCGCATCAAAAATAATAATAAAATAATATGACCCGATCTGAATCTGACCCGAACCAATCCATTGACACCCCTAATGAGTAATGAATATGGAGGCGCTGGGGAAATAACAAGTAAAACAAAGTGGGCCCAGAATTCTGACCGCACTCAGAGAAGGACAATGAGATAAATTTTTATCATCCACCGCTTAGCACCATACAACGTATGTGAATCGATAGATTTTTTCTGATTTAAGTCGGAATGAATCTTAAAGTGATCCAATAATTCATATATTACGCTGCATTCATGATGTTGCGCATCACAAAATCAAAGATACCAACAAAAGAGCCGAGAATTCTGATCATCAACTATATATGTCATAGAGTAGGAGCATCTAATATTTGGCACCATTCCTAAAATTAGAACTTGACATCAACACCTCTATAAATGAATTTAAATACTGGTATGTATAAGTATAAACAACATGAGTATTTCGACCTATACTTCAATTTATATTTTATCCTTCAAATTTGTCTCTTAACTGTTTTTCCTTTTAATTTTTTATTTTTAATAAGTTTTTATCCGCTCATAAGATGGAGGATGTGAAATTTTAATCCGTTCGAGGTGTTTATACTTATTATCATTAATGTTCATATCAAAAATAAAACATATTCATATTTGCTATATGCATGTTAAAAAAAATAAGAGATTTTTTGAGAGATTTTTTGCAGAGGATACAGTTAGTAACCCTTTAATTAAATCTCGAACCATAAAAAGAGGTTAGATATAGTGTTTCTTGTTTTATTATTGTAGTCAAGAAAGTATGAAGAACGTTTAACAGATGGAATGAATGATTTAAGTACGAATAAGAAAATTAGAAATTTGAACCGTAGCATCCACGAGCATTTATATATGAGTGGGGATCCATTGACAACGGGTTATTTTTACAGCCTTGACAATGAACTTCTAAATAAATACAAAATAAATCTTAAAATGAAATATTTTTTATAGACGTGTTCTTCTACTTTTAAATTGATGATCATTCTAATTTCATACAATTTTATTATCATTTGATAGTCCATCAAAGACTGTTAAATTAGAACCGTTGTAAATTATATGAAAATTTGATGATCTTTGATGGACTATCAAATGATAATGAAATTACATAAAATTTAAATGACCATCGATCTAAAGGTAAAAGAATACAACTATAAACTTTTTTTCATTTTTAAGAATTTTTTTATATTTATTTAGAGATCCATTATCAAGGTTATCAAAATAAATTATTGTCAACCGATGCCTTCTCTTTATATATATATTGGATTATCACTCAATCTTAATCTGGCGAAAACCTAAATTTATGGAAAAGCAATGCATCAGTTATCATATCAGAGCAGACTTTTCACTAATTTTGTGTTTGCAGCACAAATATGACTCTGAGAGGTTAAATTTCCTTTCATCTAACACATATTATTTTTCCGTTATATCATTTAAAAAAAACAGAGAGAGAGAGAGAGGGATCAGTTGATAATGGATTATTTTGACAATTTTGATAACAGACTTCAAAATAAATATAAATAAAATCTTAAAAATGAAAAAAAATATTTATAGATATATTCTTCTACCTATGGATTGAGGACCATTCAAATTTCATTCAATTTCATTATCGTTTGATAGTCCATCAAAGACCGTTAAATTGGAACCATTGCAAATTACATAAAAATTTAATGGTCTTTGATGGACTAACAAATTATAATGAAATTGTATGAAATTTGAATGACCATCAATCGAAAAGTAGAAGAACACATCTATAAAGTTTTTTTCCATTTTAAGATTTTTTTTTGTATTTATTTAGATGTTCATTATTAAGGTTGTCAAAATAATCCATTATCAACTGATCCCTTCTCTTTATAAATTTATTACATTCTTAAATTTCTAATACACAATACTCAATTTTTTCAGATTTATTTATATTGTATTTAGTTTTTGAAAATAAAATGTTAGGGAAGCCGAAACCTACTTAAGTGAATCAATCATTTCTAATAAAAGAAGATCGTGCGGCCACTACTTACTAGGGTTTTGTTTGATATCACACACATCTTCCAGAAGAAGCTGGAAGGAGCCAAATTCTAGCTGGAAGAAGCGAAATTCTATTAGAAAATTGTCAACCAATATTAGAATAAGATGAAAGAATTGAAAAATATTTTGGAAGATCTTCTTCCAACATTTTGATGAACGATGATTAATTACTTCCGGAAAAAAATGTCCAATTTATGCAATTGCAAAGATCTGACATCTTGCTTTTTATTAATTTATTATTACTATTTCAATCATATTTTTATTTTTCTTAAACATTGTTAAACACAAACACAAAACTTTAGTATATAGTGAAATGTGGAACTGCCCAAATAACACTTCGCAGCCATAGTTCTGTAACCATTAGTTAATTAAGAGTATAGTACTAAATTAGAATTTGGGAATATTTTTTTCATAATAATAAAAACAATCCATCATTAGATAATATTTTTAAATTTTAAATCGGACTAAATTCAAAATATTCTATAAATATGAAAATTAGTAAAGTTTTATGCTTATTCATGTCATTTTTTTCCAATATAATTAGCTGCTTTTAAAGTCTAAGTTGATTAATTCAATTAATAAAGTGAAGTTCTCCCAAATGAAAGAGAAGGGTAATGAAACAAATTTCCACGGATGATCAACTAATTGAGTTTAAATTTCATCTACCCGTTCACGTTGAACCTATGTTCTTCAAATCGAAGAAGGACACTGATATAGTGAACTGTCTCTTCATTTTACTCATCAAAACTAATATACGGATTCACGCACTGTAGTTTTTTAGGGGCGATATTTTTCAGTTATGATGAAAGAGTTGTTAGAGAGTGGTCGGGGACATTTGATATTTTTTCATCGAACAATGGAAAAGCACTGAAAAACATCTGCACAGATTTTGAAAAAAATCAAATTAATTCTTACCGAAGAGCGGAATCTTGCTCTTTGATTTGGAGAACAAAGAATTTTATTTTGTTTACGTGTCTAGCCTCTGCATGACTACAGAAAAAGGTACTACAAAGTTCTAGACAGATAATTTTTTCTCTTATACCCACGTTAAAGCTAAATATATTCTAAAAATTCACGAATAAAATGTGTACATTACTCATAAAGTTCGTATTAAACGAACAATTCTCAAATTAACGAATTACACATTGATTCATTCGTCTTAGTCTCAAAATTCATAAATTATTTGTAAATAATTCACCAACGTTATTTATGATTAAAAACATTACTACTTGTAAACTTCATCATATAGTCACTGCCATGTATAGAAGATCAAAAGGTCATGAATAGAGTTGCAATTAGGGCTGCACAAAAAAGCTCGGGCTCGTAGCTCAGCTCGGGCTCGAATCGGGCTCGAGCTAAAATGACTCGAGCTAATCTGGCTCGGTAGTTAAATGAGCCGAGTTTGAGTTGGGGTCGGCTCAGCTCGTGGCTCGACTCAGCTCGAATAAAAAATAGTTTATATTTTTTTGCCAAACTCTAATCCGATAACTCCTCTTTCATCATCTCTCATCATCTCACCATGTCAGTGGCTTAAAGACGTCTCTTACTCGCTCGTAATTAGATTCGTATATCTGACTCGATAGTTTTTTGTTGGTCCATCCATTCAAATTAATGCAGCGAAAAAGTCATTGAAAAAATAGTTTGTTGATATACCATTTTTTTTTACCAATTCTCATACCAATCTTCTAGATATACCAACATTATAGTTTGTAGATGTATTAAATCTAAATATCAAATTGAGTCACCGCACATGCATTGGCTCGCGAGCTGGATATACCAACCTTATAGTTTGTAGATGTATTAAATCTAAATATCAAATTGAGTCACCGCACATGCATTGGCTCGTGAGCCAGCTCGAATAGTAACGAGCCGAGTTTGAGCTAGGTTTTTCAGCTCGAACCGTTTCACGAGCTCGGCTCGACTCGACTCGAATTTTCATGAGCCGAGCTTGAGTTAAGCCCAGCTCGGCTCGACTCGACTCGTTTGCAGCCCTAGTTGCAATGGGCCTCCAAATTTTTTTAGGGGAGGGATATCTTGACAATGAGTTATTTTGACAATTTTGATAATGTATTTTTTGAAAATATGAAAAAAAATAAAAATAAAAAATAACAAGTTACCTATTTACTAGAAATTTAAGTTGCATGATATTTCTTTATATTTAAAAGACTAGGATATCAAATGCTGAAAGATAAAAGTAATCATTCACTAAACAAATAGCAGAGTAAAGTAGCAAAGCGTTGTTAAATATTAAATTATTGTTAAACCCTAAACATTAAATTTTAAATTCTTTAACAACGGTTATATAATTAGAACCTTTTAATAATGACTCAAAATTATTATTAGATATTCATTTAGTAATGATTCTGATATAAAACCGTTGCTAAAGCTCATTTAAAAAAAATTAAACGTCTATCATTTGACAACGGACTTGACAATGATTATTTAGAATAATTTCTAACACCTCTTTAATAACGGTTCAAAAATTATTATTAAATTTAATCAATAACTGTATTGCCAAATATGTTTCTTATTGTAGTGATTATTATCATCTCATATATTTTAAGGGACAAGCAGAGTATGATGATAAGGGCAAATGATCAGAAGGGAGGAAAAAAAATCGCACTGGGAAAAGAAGGGAAATGGGATGTGGGGCCGTAGAAAAAGGGTGAAAGAAAATTACAAAATTATCCTTTTGACAATTTCAACGATGGAATATTTATTTCTTTTTGAAAACTACAGTCTATCAATTTGATCTGGCAGGCTTTATAAATCTATTTACTATTCCAACCATACAGATGCTCTCATATACCATTTATCAATTCACTATCCTAGCTGAATAAACAGAAGCCGTTTTATCACAAACGCACTATCCTAGCTAGATAATCAAAAGCTGTTTTATGACGAACGCACTATCCTAGCTAGATATATATAATTAAACAAAAGCTGTTTTATGACAAACGCATACATACATCGAAATATGGTCTTGAAGTGGAGAGTAGTGTATTAATAAATGTGTGTGTCGTGAGTATTATGTGTGAGCATGTGACATATTCGATATGAAATGTGTCGTGTCAATATGTGTTCACGTGTTTTAATGTATCAAAAATTTTAAAAATTAAATATGCACATCTAAAATACGTGACACATCTAGCACGTCGTGTTAAATGTATTCATGCTTATATGTATTTGACATGTGTCAATACTTGTAGCATATAAAAATTTAATAAATTTTAAATAAAATCAAAGAAACATATAAGAAAATTCAGAAAAAATAGAGTGGTCACGATCACAAAAATAAAATTAATGTGTCATATTCAGAAATATGATTCATATTAAAGTGATCATAGTGTATAACTTCAGTATCAAGTCAATATTTTAAGTATACAAATATTTTAAAAGTCTGATATGTTGAAGTATTTTTATATGTGCTATATGTGCGTGTAGACGTGTTCAACGTGTTAGACTTGCGTATTTAAACGTGTCAAAATTATATATATGTTGATCACGAACATTTAACAACAAGACATATATGACATGTGAACACGTCATGTGCAGATATGTTCAGACACGAACACATATTTTTGTCAGTATATATATATATATATATATATATATATATATATATAGAGAGAGAGAGAGAGAGAGAGAGAGAGTAAAGATACCGTGAATTTAAGCAAATGGAGGCCTTCCGTCAGCTTAACTCAAAAAGTATATCAAATCATCTCCAAATTTTAATTTATCATCCTCATTAAATTCTTTATATGAAAACTTGTGGGATGCAAAAATTTAGAGTGTTTTGAGTTTTTTAAGTCACTGTTTCTAATTTTTGAAAATAAACTCTAAAAATAATATTTAAATATTAAATCTTTCAACGTTATTTTTAAAAATTAACAATAATGACTTACAAATCTCAAAACACTCAAAATTTTTACATCCCACAAGATTTTCATATAAAGAATTTAATGAGGATAATAAATTAAAATTTAAAAATGATTTAATATATTTTTTGAATTAAATTTACGGAAGAGATCCGTAATTTTAAGTTCACGGTATCTTTATATATATATGATAGTGATAAATATATATAACACGTTTACCATTATCTAGTGAAGAGATAAGGTGGCAAAATTCCAAAAGAAACCGAATTAGAGTAGAAAGGGACCTCAACTATTGAACTTTCAGAAGATGACAAAAATGCATGTTTTTTTTTTTTTTTGGTGAGGGTACAAAAATGCATGCTCACTCGCAAGTCACAAGTCAAGATAATCTCGGAGACACGTTTCAAGTGACGAGCGCCATGTATCAAAAGCTATCCACTACCTATATAATAAATTTTTGTGAGAAGTGCGGTGTCGCGTCTGATATCCACGTACATTACTATACATTCATACATGCATGCATGTGTCAATCTAGCTAGGGTAGGAGTGTCAATGGGTCGGATTATATTATTTTATTATTATTTTTTATCTGATTTGAATCTGATCTGATTAAATTCAAGTCAAAATTTTTTGATCCATACCCGACCCGACCGATCCGTGTAAAATAATTGAATATTTATTAATTATTTTCATATAATTTTAAATAATAAAATATTAATTAATTTATAATTAATCTTAATTAGTGTATATTTAAGTTTTAATTAGTACTAAATCATAAAATTACTTTAAAAAACATAATTAATCAGGTCAGGTCGGGTTGACCAGAACACGACCGACCCGATTCGGGTCAAAAAAATTAAAACCATATTCGACTCATTTATTTTCGGATCATGTCGGATCAGATTAAATTTGATCGGATTGGATTAACCTATTGGATCGGGTCAAGAATTGAAACCGCTAGAGTATTTACCCTTTACCTGCTTTGAGACTTCTCGTCGGAGCGGCGCTCTCTGTTCAGACGCAGAATAAAAATACTCGTACAAGAGCAATGAAATTAAATACCTATTTTCGACAAGTTCAATGTAATATATTTCCTACTTAATTCAGTCAGTCCTGAATATATCTTAATTGATTGCATTAAGCCGACAACGAGATGGGTGTGTGTATGCATTTAAAAGATGTTGATAAAATTAAATTAATCCGAATGAATCATTTAGGGTAAAAAAATATTTTATGCTTTTAATAGTTATTACAACATATTTTGGATTTAATAACGATTTTAAAAACCCTTTAACAACGCTTCTCTAACCATTATTGAAGGGAGTGTTAGAAAAAATATAAACAACCGTTGTTAAATCGCGTTGTTAAAATTATTTTTGAAAGACATTTAACAACGATTTTTAGCTAATAACCATTGTTAAAATATTCTTTAGCAATAGTTTTTAACCAATAACCGTTATTAAAGGGTACTTTAGTACCGGTTCTTAGTTAAAAATTATTGTTAAATAGATCTTTAGCAATAGTTTTTACCTAATAACAGCTGCTAAAAATCATTTAACAACGGTTATTAATTAACAATTATTGTAAAAAGTATTTTTTTAAATAAATAGCGATAACATTCTTTAAATATCAAGTCAGATTGATATATGGAGTCAAATTCATTAGATAAAAATAAATGTTATTATATATTATTTATTCATTCAATAATTAATATAAAAAATATAATTATTCATCCAACATAAAAAGTATTTACTCAATAATACATACATCTTGCCCATGTAATAATATCAAAAACTATACAATTTCTAACAAAAAAATTCAAAGAAAAAAAATAAAAAAACAGAAGTTAAAACTTTAAATATATTTTTAAACTTGAAGAGGGGATTTTTTTGCCCTGAAAATGACGATAACGACATAATCAGCTAACCCTAAAGATCTCATCGTAAACTTTTCGTGGCCTCGTAGCACATCTCAATCAGAATTTTCTATCAAAATTTATGACCGTTTGAAGTTGAGATGGTCAGATTTCAGTTTTTATTTCTTCTGTCTCTCTTCTCTCTCAGTCTCTTAGCTCTCTTTTATATCAAAGATTCAATCTGTAGGATTTTACGTTTTTAATTTTGATTCTTGGATCGTTGGATCGAGATGAACAAATTGTGAAATTAAAAAATCTAAAAATCTATGAGCGCAAAAAATGTATATTGTTATTGGTTGATTCCTTTGTGTCGGAGAAAATTCGAGTTTCACCTTTTTAACAACAATTTTCAGTTAAGAACTGTTGTTAAAGGTTCATCTCTATTTTTTGTCTTTCAACCTCCATTTTAACAATATTTTTTTATTATTATTAACTGTTACAAAAGATGTTCTTAATATTTTAATAATACCACTGATCACTTTTAACAATGAATTTCATTTATAACTGTTGTTAATTGAGTGTTGTTTATACTCCTTTATGTTGTAGTGAGTTTATTTGATACTAATTTAAATAATTATGAAAAAATATAAAGGAAACACAATCAATTTCTTATATAACTTTTTATAAAATTACCGAATTTAACACGAACTCTTCCGTCGTGAAAATAAAGGGATATTTACAATTTGAAATTGGACATCTGATTTTTATATTTTAAAATAAAAAGTTAAAATAGAAGCTCGTGCGATTTGTCTATGCTCAAGCTCTGTTTTCATTTTTACATTTCGAACAAGTATGACCCATTCGGCTCGAATTATCGACCTGTCAATTTTTTTATTCTACTTGATCGTCACTTCTGTTTAGTGTTTGAAGTTCACTTTTATATGATATTATGTCTATGATTTAGTGTATAACTCAAGTACATATGGAAAAGACAAGTACAAACACGGCATATCTAATCCCTTCAATCCTCCAATAATTATTGTTATCAATTAATTTATGTTAAACATATAAAATTGTTATCTCAAACAAGAAAATTATTAGTTAATTTAGACACAAAAGGTAATAATCATCAATAAAAATCAATTATTCTAATGTTCCAAAGATCACTATAAATTAGGAGATTGTAGATTAAAAATCCAGATAAGGATATCATTTATTGATAATTAAAAAGATGAATAACTTAGACACATTTTTACTCAAAAAAGATCATTATAAATCCGACACAACTCATAGACGATGAAGAGTAGGCAAAAATGTATCATTTATCAACTATTTATTCGATTAGAAGAAATATATTTCTTCTAATGAAGATAAAAATATTCACAATCAGTATTTATTTGAAACCGTGTATGACAAATCAATTAATTAAATTGACTGTTAAATTTGCTGCAATTTGAGGATTCTATGATAAAAATGATCCCTTAATAATTAGAAACGTTTGATATATAGATGATCCATCAATTTTAAATTGCTCTAAACTACTGACGAGAATACATGCAATACTCTGTATTTTTTTAATTTTAGTAGTTATAATATATAATAGTCTTGAATTAGTTTTTGTCAATATTATTAAACCTGTTATCAATCCGACCATTGAAGCTAGCCATTCAACTTGGAAAAAAAAGAACCTAGCCATATATTCTGGTTTATAACCAAAAAACAACAATTTACAATCCGTACTTCCTCATAAATTGCAATTTATTTCCAACTATTTTAATTGAATAAACATTTTTAGCACAATATTATATTAACAATGTTTTGTCACTACTTTATTAATTCACAAACATAATATAACACTTCATTCTGCTGTTTCTTTTAGTTTCTTAAACGAATCATATTTTTTACTATCACCACAATTATATATCTAGTGTTCGACTTAATTCGACTTTTTTTCTTTTGCTTTTGCTTTAGCAGCCAATTCGACACTTGTTCGATTTCTCTAGAAGAAGAATCAGATCATATCAGCGGAGGCACTTGCCGAGCAACTCTGAGGTCAAAATTAGTAACTTAAAAGATATCATTCTTCGTGGACACTTTCATTCGGAAAAATATCAGAATGTGGAACGGAAACTCGGAAGTTCTGGATGAAACTTGCCAAAAAATAAACCTTAACAGTACAATTTTTTTTATAATTATACAAATAGTCCTCAAATACCTTTTTTATAATCATACAATCGTTCTAGAATCCGATAAAATTTTCTTGGCTCTTCTAAAAAAAAAAAATCCAACTAGGAAATCACATTCTGCTGCCGTACTTCAGTGCGTTCTTTTTTTCTTGCGAGCTGACAAAACCCAATTGGGCCACGAATGGGTAAAAAAAGGTGTAGTAATGATACTAAATTGAACGAAAGCACGTTGAAGTGGGTCGGAAACCAACAAATCAACAATAAGGGTAATTAGCATTTAGCAACCATGATATTCCACGTGTCCACTGACTTTAAGCAAGCACGTGACTTAATTTGACTCAGACGGTGTGGTACTGGTGGGGATTACCATTCCTTTGAGACCAGTCTAGTTCTATAAATAGTCCTGATACGCACCGTTCTATTCTATCCATGAGCATCCATCCAGGGAGATACATAGCTTCTCTCCTGCTCTTGTACTAAAATCCTGAAAGGCTGAAATAATTGAGTTACGCTTCCATCATGGCTTTTAACAGAGCTCTGATAGTGGTTGCAGTTCTCTTGCTAGCATCTCTCCTTGCTGAAGGGGATGCTCAGCAGAAAGGTTAGTGCGCGCTTTATTGCTCAAAGTTAAAACTCTTATTTTTGTTTACTAATTAGTTACTTTCTCTCTTATTTTGTTGCACACGATAAGAAATGGCACAATTATTCGGACGCAAGGACATTGCCGATATGCATGGACACGGTGGCGGAGGCGGTGGAGGTGGTTGTCATCACTGGTGTCATGGCCATTGTTGCACACCACAAGAGATGGCACAATTATTCGGAGGAAAGGACGTTGTTGATATGCAAGGATATGGTGGCGGAGGCAGTGGTGGATGGGGTGGTGGTGGTGGTGGAGGTGGTTGTCATCACTGGTGTCATGGCCATTGTTGCACACCACAAGAGATGGCACAATTATTCGAAGGAAAGGACGTTGTCGATACGCAAGGATATGGTGGCGGAGGTGGTGGTGGAGGTGGAGGAGGTTGTCATCACTGGTGTCATGGCCATTGTTGCACACCACATGAGATGGCACAATTATTTGGAGGAAAGGACATTGTCGATACACAAGGACATGGTGGGGGAGGCGGTGGTGGTGGTTGTCATCGCTGGTGTCATGGCCATTGTTGTACACCCGAAGAGCTCACTAACAACCCCGAGCTCAGCCGCTCAGAGACAGAGGCGAAAGGAACAAAGACCAATGAAAAAGACGCTAAGGTGGATCCTAAGACTGTGAAGCAAGGAGAGGTAAAGAATTGAGGGGGTCTACATGCATGGATCACATAAGCAGTGGATGTAATCCTAAAATAATGTAAACAGATAGTTTACTATTGGAGTATGTAGCGTATGTTTTGTGAATACAGGAATAAAAGAGCAAGTGTGAAAGAGGTGGAAATGACATAGATGTCTTTCCACACAGTTGTTTCTGTTTACGTGGATTATCTTTAGGTAACTAAGCATGGCGTTAAATATATGAAGGGAGCTGAAAATGCACGTTAATATGATGTTTCTCTTTCTTTATCTCTCAATGTTATATAATCATGCTCTTTCTCTTATTATTTTGATTATTATTAAGGTTATCTGCTACAAAATGTTATTTTACAATTTATGTTTTGAGAGATTTAAGATTTTTTGTTACCTGACGGTTGACATCTAAATTGAATACACAGCAGCTGAGCAGCATACATAATCCGAATTATAACGTAGAAAATATACTGATTGAATATATATGCCATAAAATTGAAGCAAACATCTGACTGATAAAAATACCTTTTATCTAAATTGATGTAGCGGGGCACTTTATATTTTGAAAAAATTAGTTATTTGCCATTATAAAATTTTAAATTTAAAAATTTATCACTCCAAAGTTTTAATTAAAAAATTTGCCACTACAAATTTAATTTATTCTTAAATTTACCATTATATATATATTGACAGAATTAAAAAATCATAAATTTAGAAAATACCAACAATGCCCTTCTCTCTATTCTCTCTCTACAAACTTGATCGATTCAGGATGAACACCACGACGCTTTTTTTTCTTTTTTTTTTGAAGTAGTGGGCGATTGCCCTACTGTGATTTCATTCAAGTTTAAAATATTTACAATATTTACATAATATCCGTACAAGAAAAAAAAATAAGAAGAAAAGAAAGAGAGATACCGAAACCTTACAAGATAGCCATTTACTATAAATCTAAAATTCTAAAACTCTTCAAGAATGCTCATTGCTCCTAATTTTTATCATAACTCAACGTCGAGGATCATCTTCATAGTTAGGCTATATGATGTCAGCATCTTATTTTCGAAGATGCGTCTATTTCTCTCTTTCCATATGTTCCAGCAGACTGCTGCGTATTTGCTTGCTATAGCGATGCGTCTAATTCTTTGTAAGTGTGATTGAAAAATTGAGGCTCTTGTGCGTCTTGGATCCATCCCAATTGCTTCGCTTTGCTGCAGTTTTTGTTTGATTGTCCATAAATCCTGAATTCGACGTGCTATATCTTAGATTGAATAGCCATGATTTGCCGAAATCTATTCGATTTTTTATTGAAGCTTCTCAATCTCGTGCTCGGGATACTTGGATCGAGCATGATTGGATTAGATATTATATTATGGTGGAATGGATAAAACTTCCTTCTGACAGTAGTTCTGGCTTTGAAGCTCATTCTTTATTACTTCTTTTTGTATCAAATGATATCCCCAGGAGCTTGAAAGCTTGGTACTTGTTATCTCTCTCTCTCTCTCTCTCATTTCAAATAGATGGTTATCCATCAAATAACAAAACCATGGCATCAGAGAGATTCAAGAGATGGTCGATTTGATTGAGATCCTCAACTGAGGAGGTTGCCATGGCTGCCGCCTTTTCAAGATAGAAATGGAGAATGGAACATGAAAATATTACCAAGAGGAAACCATGATTTTGAATTTTTTGGAGTGAAATAATGAATTGCTTTTTGGTTTAATCGAGTCATGGTTGTGGCAAAAGCATGCAACAAACGAGGTTGCATCGAATAGATATTAAATGGTAGTATTAGAATCAATTTACAACAAAAAGAATTGATTGCCAGAAGTTGCAATACATCCCGTAGCGATAGATACACAACTATACACTTCGTTGCGATTGTGATGTTTAATGCAACAAAAGATGATAGCAAACAACTTAGAACTATTAATTTATTTTTCTAGTACCAAGCAGTACAAGATGGTAAATAAAATTTTAACATTAATATTATAGCAATTCAGACCATGCAACCCATTTTAACCTTGCGATAAAATCCCCAGCATAAATAGAATTTTACCATGAGTATGTTTCACTTAAGGTAGGCTACTTGAGTACACTAAGTAAGCCCACTTTTGGAAAGCAGGCAGTTACAATTAGTATCTATCTACAAAAGACGATGATTAGTCCAATAAGAAATTATTTATACCGCACTCGTTTCATTTGTTTCTCCACATGAATTGAAACCAAATTATTCATGGTTGTACACTTCCTAACCAAGATGGCTTTAGTAGACCAGCCTCTTTACTGACTATCTCTTTTACAAGCTTAAAAAAAGGCACTGGGTTAACAATGATACCTCCCCCCAAAAAAGAACTATTTTCTTGCGTAATAATAAAATAAAATGAGTACCCCCAAACCATTTTTCTGCGTATAATTAGGTTGATCTTGCAATACAAAGAAATTTAACAAAAAAAATAAGTCATTAACTTAAAAATAACCCTCAGAACTGCTCTACGGCCCTAATAAAATCGCTTAGAATACAAATTTTCACAAAAAATTGAATGTTCAAATAATCATGTATTATACCTGAGGCACAGAGGCAAAAGGGTTTTGGAGAACCAACTGGCAATGATGAGACCTAGTGCTCCATCACTTGTCCTGTGGAAGAAAAAAAGGTTGAGCATTAGCAAACTGACAGGATACAGAGGTATTGGTATGGTAGCTAAGAAAAAATTAGAACCATCCTAGTTACTTGAAATTATCAGTTATTTCCTACAAAATCTCTATTAAATCAAGAAACCATTATAGTTAACAAATTGATTTGTATATGCGTCCTAGAGTAAGAAAATTGACTGAAATATTTGCTTAAATTTTGGGCAGATGAAAAAACTATAGCAAGTTTGAAACAATTAAAATGCTTTCAGCTTAGCTCTTAGAAAAGTATCTAATCAGCAATTAAGTGAACGATTATACTACTGAACACCACATAAACTATTGTAGTTGGTATAAAGGACCTTAGTACTATTGATAAACTGACAATAAGCACTTAAAACTTCCAAAAAAGAACAGAATATAAAGTTGTTTCACAGTTAATAATTTGGTTCATTAGCTACTTTAGACAAAGTAAACTATCTGACATAAAATAACTTATGAGCCTCAACAACTTCTAATAACCACATTGCTTCACAATTGGGGTACGATGAAAGATAAACCATCTTATGAACCTATAGTAGTGAGTACACATGGGTTTACCCGTCAGAATTATGGAGTATGTAAAAACAAAATGAATAAAATATTCAACACAAAGCACTGCCACCTGGCCACTAAGGTGAACTCTTTAAGTGGTAGATGGTACCAAACTATAACTTCTTGGCTAGGATAAGTACAAAGTTAAAGTTTCACTAGCAATCAAATATTAGAAGTTGAACTTGATCAAATAATCCATAACCGAACTGGTATTATACCAAAGTAAGCCTTAACGTAAGAAGACACATGGCAATGATAGAAAATGTAGTAGAATGCAAATGTATATTAATGTATATTCCCCCAAATAAACCTAAATACTCCACATAATTGACCCCCTCCCCCCCCCCCCCCACACACACACACCAAAATACTCCCCATTGACAAAATTGAACCGTACTATTTCTTGACAGACAAGTTCATAGAAAGTCCTCAGTTTTTTTTAATTCTTTTTTCTTTGCTCTTTCATCTGAGGTTGAAGGGTTTACCATAAAAACATACAAACACCAACCACACAAAATGCAAATCTAAATTAGCACTTTCATAGTAATAAAATGAAAAATTGGATTAATTTAGCATGAAGGTTATTAGGTTAACATCTAAGGCTATTTTGTATTGTTGTAATTATCTGAACCATCATCTGCCGGATATGATGTAGGCAACTAGTGATACTGTCAGCAGCTGATGTCATGCCAGCTTTTGTCGTGCCAATAGAAAGGTGGAAAGATCTCCCTGCACCATCCTTATGTTTCCATGTTCTAGTTTCTCAAGTTGTAAATAAAAAATAATATAAAATTATGATTCAGGATTTAACTAGTAAGCGTATTTGACTCCCACCTATTGCAAATTAATTGAGTCAGAGGTAGTATGATTTTCTATATGTTTTCTTGATTCTGCACATTAGAATGACAGAAACTAATTGGAGCTTTGAGCATTTCAACTTATTTTACCTTTGCTTGCTTTTTTGGATCATGCATTGGAATCGTGCTAGTCCTTTCTCCCTTTCTTTTAGTTGTTTTCTGTCCAATTCATTTGTTTGAGAAGAGTAACAGCAATAATGTGATCATAGTCATGCATATACCTAATATCCAGTGAGCCACTGGCCCGAACATCAGTTTGGTGAGCCTTTAGGCCTGGATTAGTGATAATATGGATTATGTTATGATTTTGGGAGGGATTTCAGTAAAACTATTTCAAGAACTTCAAATTCTCGTGTACTTAAACTCTTATATTTCCTTTGATCGATTTGCCTTTGTCAGCAAATCCATGATGTTGCATTGATTATTTAACCTTTGTAGTTTGAAATCAATTTTACTGATCAAAACGGTGAAGACCAAAGCTTTCTCGTGAGCCACTGGCCCAGGCTTGCAAGTCTGGTGTGCCTTTGGGCCGAGATCATACAATGAAACTGAAATAATCAGTTATTTAGATTTACTTATTAAATAAGACAGTAAATAAGGATGATAATGATTATATTCAGAGAGCCACTGGCCCGAATATCAATTCGGTGAGCCTTGAGGTCTGAATTAATCATGAAATTCAATAGAAGAGGAGTTCTTGCTAATTGAGATCATTCTTTTTATGGATGCTTTAAATTGATGCCTTATTCGGATCATTTCATCTCCTTAGGTTAGTGAAATACCAGTACGAGGATGCCTCGGGAGCCACTGGCCCAGGTAAAACCTGGTGTGCCTTTTGGCCGAGGTCAATCAACAAAAACAAAAAACAAAAATCAGTATAAGCAGTACAATAATTAAAGGATTTGTCTTGCAAAGGCCTTGAAATTCAATAAACGAGCGATAATTTAACAAGATGAGTAATAGTACCAGTGTCAGGCATGATGAATTTAGTATAAATATGAATTCTACTGACTGGAAAGCATGAAACAAGTATCCCATACCAGATTGGTATTAAGGTGAGAAATCGGCACCGGTGATACTAAGTCTCCACCGTATGGATGCATGATCAGACGGTACTATTAGTTTCCTGGGGCTTCAACGATGCTGGTAATGTTGGCTGACCAATGAATGGAGACCCCGATCGCCGGCGATGTCTTCTCTACGTGAATCTCAAAGAACAACGAGTAAGGGAGTTAGAGAAATCACTTGACATGATTATTGAAATGAAAATGTGGATATCGATGCATTTGTGCCAATCCTGAGGTGATCCAGCGGCGTCGGAATGAGAGAAAGTTGAAGAAAGGGACAGGATGTATCTCGAACGCTCATCCATTTTTTTTGTACTATTCTTAAGACAATCCAAGAGGTAAGAAAATAACAAGAGGGAAATGGTTGTGGTTGCAGGCCCAGAAAAAGGAACACAACAAGCATAAACCCAATTCGCATAAAGGTAAAGGAAAATGGATTTGGCCCAATTCAATAGGGCCCAAAATCAATAAATAACAGAAATATGACAGAAATATTAAAATAAAATTATAAATAAATCATTTAAAAAATTTTCCAAAGTTCAAATTAGCCCAATTATATTTCTAAAAATTCTTTATTTTTCATAATATTTTTCTGTATAAAATTATTTTATTTTTATAAATTTTATAATACTTTAACAGTTACTGTATTTGTAGATTTTGACTAGGGAGGATGTCCCGATGACCGAAAGTCAACTACGGGCTATCTTGTATTTCTTGGTCCCAATTTGATATCATGGATATCAAAGAAACAAACCACAGTGGTACAAAGACAGAGTACAGAGGTCTTGCAATGGTTACAGCTGAGATAATTTGGTTACAAATCCTTTTTTGAGAATTGAGAATCAATGCTCCATCTCCAACGGTATGGTGCAATAATCTAAGTGCAACATTTCTGGCATCTAATTCAGTTTTCCATGCACGAACAAAACATATTGAACTTAATTTTCATTTTGTCCGTGAGAAGGTACAGGATGAATCAATTCAAATCAGGTTTATCTATTCTCAAGATCAAATTGCTGATACGTTAACTAAGCCGCTCTCATCTGCGCGTTTTCAATTTTTAAGAGACAAGCTTACTGTAGGGGGTGTGTTAATAGATACAGATGAAGACAAATGACTGAAGGCAGTTCAGAAGACAATATAGTTATAATATATTGTGTTTGTTTTATTGTAAGCTGTTATAGTGTGTGTAACAGAAGTTAGTTAGCGTTGTATACTAGTTCTGCTATAAATAGCATGTAAGTTGTATTGAACAATTGAGACTTGAATAACATTTCATTCTGTCAATCTCTCTATTAGGAATCATTTGGAAAAGTGAACGCTCCATTTTCCTAACGATTTTTTACCATAAACTATTAGGAAAGATAGCGTATTTTGATTTAGTAATGATTTTAACTTAAAAATCGTTAGCAAAATGTACAATGAACTTTTTTAATACTTTTTCAGGACATTTCTTCTCACGATTCTGTCAATAACCATTATAAACCGTTACTAAATTAGCGTTAATAAAGCCCAGTTTTGACAAAGTGCAAGGGCACTATCAATTAATGTATGGTTAAGCGATACGTGGATTTAATATATTTTAATACCTATGCTTGACGATTCAACATTTTTAATATTGGAAAAATAACAACATTTTGCTGAGTCAAAAGATAGCATTTAACACTACTTTACGTCCTTTACTTTCGAGATCACAAACGCACAAGGTTATCCAAAATCCAGAACAAATTTACTAAAGACATTTCAAATCTAGACAGTTAATAAAGTACGCTATCGTTTTAATACCTATGCTTGGCGATTCAGCATTTGCAATAAATTCTGATACTGAAAATCCAGATCGGCCGACTGAATTGTAAATTTTAACCTTTTATTTAAAAAATGATTTCTTATATACGTTCAATATCTACGGTTCGAATATGCGAATATGCGAATATGTGTTGAGTTATGATGTTATGCATAGTACTGACCATCTCTATGTTATGGATCGATTTTTCATTTTTAAAGTTTAGATGATTGATTCAATCTTAATTATAAAATGATTTTCATATAATTTTCTAGATATAGACCAAATTATATTTTTTAAAATATTTTACTATTTTTTAAGATAGTTAGAAAAATACTTATTTTAGTTATTATGAGTCATTCAAAAAAAGTAATTTTCTAACTATCTTTAAAAAAAAGTAAAAAAATTTGTTCTACGTCTAGATATTCATACGAAAATCATTTTGTAAGGCTGGATCGATCATTTAAACTTTAAAAATGAAGAACCGATCCATAGCACGGCAGTGGTCCGTGCTATGTCTCTCTCTCTCTCTCTCTATATATATATATATATATATATATATACACATATAAATAAGCACAAAATTTCATGTGTTTCGCGTTAATATCTCAAATTTAAAAGTTCAAACAACCGATCTAAATCATTGAACATCATCTTCATATTGAAATATCCTTGGAGATCAAATTTTATATTTTTTTGAAATTTTTTATTATTTTTAAATGGGTACAAAGTTTGCTGATCTAACGATTTCCGCACTATCCAAAATTAGCGATTTTGTACCCATCTAAAAAATAGCAAAAACTTTAAAAAATATATAAATTTTGATCTTCAAAGATAGTTCAATATGAATATCATGTTCAACGGTTTGGATCGGCCGTTTGAACTTTTAAATTCAAGATATGGATGCGAGGCACATGAGGTTTTGTGCTTCGCGAAGCATCATAGCCTCACTTTATATATATATATATATATATATATATATATATATAAAGAAAGAAAGAGGGAGAGAGAGTTGGGTCATGGTGCTATGCATAGCATGGATCACCATCATACTATGGATCAGATCTTTGTTATCAATGCCAACCATACAAAATGATTTTCATATAGATATTTAGATGTAAATCAAATTTTATATTTTTTAGAATTTTTTACTATTTTTTAAGATAGTTAGAAAATCGCTTGTTTTAAATAGCTCATAATAACTAAATCAAGTGATATTGTAACTATCTTAAAAATAGTAAAAAGAAATAAAGAATATTAAATTTGGTCTACATCTAGATATTTATATGAAAATTATTTTATACGGTTGGATCGACCACTTGAACTTTCAAAACGAAGAACCAGCCTATAGCACGGGGGCAATCTGTGCTATGCAAAGTACCATGACCCAACTATATATATATATATATATATATATATATATATATATATATATATATAGAGTAATGTTATGGTGCTTCGCGAAGCAAAAAAAAATTTTGTGCTTCGCGTCCGTATCTCGAATTTAAAAGTTCAAACGGCCGATCTAAACCGTTGAACATCATCTTCATATTGAAATATCCTTGGAGATCAAATTTTATATTTTTTTGAATTTTTTTGATATTTTTTAGATGGGTACAAAGTTTGTTGATCTAAAGATTTCTGCACCATACAAAACAAGCGACTTTGTACCCATCTAAAAAATATCAAAAAAATTCAAAAAAATATAAAATTTGATCTCCAAGGATATTTCAATATGAAGATGATGCTCAACGGTTTGGATCGGCCGTTTGAACTTTTAAATTCGAGATACGGACGCGAAGCACAAAAAAATTTTTACTTCGCGAAGCACCATAGCATTACTCTATATATATATATATATATATATATATATATATATATATATATATACTCTACATATGAGTAAAGATACCGTGAGCTTAAATTCACGGAGATCTTCCGTGAGGTTAACTCAAAAAGTAAATCAAATCATCTCTAAATTTTAATTTATCATGCTCATTAAATTCTTTATATGAAAATCTTCCGTGAGCTTTTTAAGCCATCGTTTTTAATTTTTAAAAATGATGTTTAAATATTAAATATTTTATTATTATTTTTAGAGCTGATTTTTAAAAATTAAAAACCATGAGATGATTTGCATTCCATAAGACTTTCATATAAAGAATTTAATGAGGGTAATAAATTAAAATTATGAAATGATTTGATATATTTTGTGTGTTAAGCTCACGTAGACCTTCCGTGAGGTTAACTCAAAAAACATATCTAATCTTCTTCAAATTTTAATTTATCATGCTCATTAAATTCTTCATATGAAAATCTTGTGGGATGTAAAATTTAGAGTGTTTAAGCTTTTTAAGTCATGGTTTTTAATTTTTGAAAATCAGCTCTAAAAATAATAATAATATATTCAATACTTTAACATCATTTTAAAAAATTAAAAACGGTGACTTACAAAGTTCAAAACACTCCAAATTTTCACATCCCACGAGATTTTCATATAAAGAATTTAATGAGGGTGATAAATTAAAATTATGAGATGATTTAATGTAATTTTTGAGTTAAATTCATGAAAGCTCACTGTATCTTTACTCTATATATATACTTCTCAGAAAATATATTTATGTTTTTAGCAAGGTGTTTGTGCCTTAGTTAACCTCATGTTAATAATGTCAATATCTTCAAAAGATGTATTTTTGCTTATGTAATGGAACTTTAAGTTAATTTTTTTTAATAACAATTCAGAAACGGGAAGAAAGTTTTGAGGGATTAATTCTACAAAACAAAATGCTATACGCAGCTTGTCCTCTTAATCCATGAATATATAATCCCTATATTTATGCAGATGTAGAAACGGTCTTATATATTGGCTGTAATAGTTTACGACTTTGTTGGAAATTATGTGCTCTATGATGACCCTCTCTTGGAATAAGTCATTGAATAACAGACCTATTAATGTTTTTCAAAGTTCATCGTATACAAAATTTCGATCTGTTGAAATACTTGCCAATTGAGGAAAAGAATTGACACATTCTCCTTTGAATACTTTCCGGTTGAATTAAAAACTGTAACCCTTACCCATTATTTATATTTATTTACACGAACATAAATAGCATTTATTTATCATCAAGTCATCAATCCAATATATGATTTACATTCGCTGCCATAGATAAAAGTATGATACTGTTGTCATACTTTCTTTATGTCTATAGTTTGTGGGACCCATTTATTAATAACACTACCCCTGAGTCTAATTATAATTATTTAAATCAATCTGACGGTCGAGATTTGCTATCATATAGTTCTCTATCATGGAAACATATATATTCAAGCCAGTCTAGATCAAAGACTGTACAATTCTAACGTGATTATTTGAATAACTAATGAAGTTTTTTTTAAGTAACAGTAATTATCTGGTTTTATTTCTTCTCAAAAGCATCATACAATATTTTATATGACCAGGGGCGGACCCAATATAATCCAGGGGGGGCACGTGCCCCCCTGGATTTTGAAAAATAATGTTTTTCAGTAATGTTTTTGGTAATTGACCCCCCTGGAAATTTTTTTTGCCCCCCCCCCCTTAATTGTCTGGTTATTTTTATTGAGAAAAAATATTTAATACCGTGCATAATGAAATAATTATGCAAAGATATCAAAATATAAAGTTACTTAGTCGAAAACTTTGTTCATCAACTTGATTATCTATTATTTGAGCTTTATTTTATTATTATTTTAATATATAAAATATTATTATTTAATAAAAAAAATTATTAGTTAAGTATATATATTAAATTATTAATTTTTTTATTTAGTACCCGATTAGTTAATGGGTTTGAACCCGATAAGCCATTACAATCCGATAATTGCCCCCCCCCCCCCTAATCAAAATCCTAGATCACTGTATAAGACCAATCAAATATTATGCTCAGTTGTACAAAAGAAAAAAAATAAAAGGCTAAAGTTGCTATATATATACAAAAGCAACATAGCTAATTCAAATAACAACAAATACTTGGATACTTTGGACTAAATAACAGAACTAAGTCAAACAAGAAAACAACATCAAACTAATAGAACTATGATCACTGACTTTTGATAGCCATCCTTTGAAACAAATGCAACCACATTAGTCAACGCAGTTAGTGTCAATGACCTCCTAAGATCACCCTCCCACTAATCAATCTAGAAGATCAATATCGCTATCTGCCACGAAAGCATCCGAGTCACTATCAGAAACCACCATGAAGTTGCTAGCTACTAATTTGTTTTATAAAAGTGATTGCATTTTAAGTGTTTCAATCATATCGATCAACTCACGTTCAATATTAAAGGCACCATCAATCAGACAATCAGCACTGTATTAATTGAATGGTTCATATTTCTTTTTTTTTCCTTGGTTAAAAGGAGGGGCGGATGAAGAATTTTGGTAGGGAGCTCAGTTATCGAATTGTAATAGTCTATCGGATTCAAATTCATTAACTAATCGGATACTAAATAAATAATAATAATTTAACATGTGTTCTTATCTAATAAAAAATATATAAAAGTAATATCTTTTTATATATTAAAAATAAAAATAAAAAACTCAAAATAATAGATAATCATGTTGATGACAAATACATTTCTCTATGGGACTTCAAATTTTATAATATTTGCATAATTATTTAATTATTCATGTTATTAAAAAAAATCTCAATGAAAAGTAATTAGAAAATTCAAGAGGGTCAAAAATTAGATCCAGAAGGGGTCAAATTAACAAAATATTAACTTAAAGTACTATTTTTTAAATTTTAGGGGGTCAGTTGATCCCCTAGTTCTTACTGGATCCACCACTGATTAAAAGTATGTTTTTCGTACCTAAAGTTCTGTTATGTTTTAATTATAAGAAAATTTATTTTCTTATTTTTTAAAAATATTTTTTTATTTATGAGTAAATAATTATAAAGATAATTTTAAGAATAAATAAGATTTACAATGGCAATTTTCGTAATTAGAACTTTGTAGGGCAATTTTATAAATTTCAAACTTTGTAGTGGCAAATAAATATATTTTTCCTAAAAATTTATATGTCAAATAAATTAAACGTCAACTATTATTAAATTTTATTATAAAAAACTAGAATTATACTATCTTATTCAGAAAAAAATTATTACATTTTATATACTAACTTAGATATAAATTATATCTAACTGAAATATATTATTTTTATAATAAAATTAACATTAAATATAATTATTTTATAAAATAAAATTATATATCAAATACTTAAATATCAACTATTATTAAGTTTTATATAAAAAAAACTACATATTATACGACCTTACTCATAAAAGAAATCTATTATATATTGTACGTCATCTTTAACTAAATAATAAATTAAATGTATTTAAAAATTTAAGCATCATTGGATTAATTTAGATATAAATTATATTTAAATAAATTATATCATTTAGTTATAATAAAATTACTATTAGATATAAATATTTTAGAATTAAGAGGATCCGCATAATAAACTAGTCAGATAAAACCTACCTCCAGAAGATCTTGTATAAGTTATTATTTATGAATAGTAGCTGGATCTATAAATAGGGATCGAGTGTAACCCCTTGCTCTCATCACCAATTAAACAACTTAATTAATACTACATCTCTTAGTTTGAACTTTCAAGTCTAAAAAAAAGGCTTCTCACATGGCTTCCAAAAAGACCATGGTTCTTGCTTTATTTTTTATTGCAGCTCTCCTCATGATGTCTCACGAAGCCACCGCTGCCAGAGAACTTGGTTAGTGCGTATGCATGCTTCACTTAAAGTAGTAGTGCCTTTCAAGTTCATTGGATTCATGCACTTCATTACTTTATAAAATTTACCAGAGCTTTTGTTTTGTAACTAAAATGCAGAAGCTACAGAGGATGGCAATGTCAACACAGATGGTCGTGGTGGTTACAACAGCGTCGGTACGGATGGTCGCGGTGGATATAACAGCGTCGGTACGGATGGTCGTAGTGGATATAACAGCGTCGGTACGGATGGTCGTAGTGGATATAACAGCGTCGGTACGGATGGTCGTGGTGGATATAATTGACAGCATCATCAGCTCATAAATGAAATCCATTGATGATATGCCAGAGGTTAATATATATGTATATATGTGCGCGCACGTGTGCTAGTTGTTGTTTCGTAATATATATATATATATATATATATATATGCTCGGTGGTGAATTATAAATAAATGCTTGAGATATAAATAAGGAGCTAGGAAGTATGTGGATGTGTGCGTGCATCGATTTTCTTCCTCTACTGTACTGGTGTGCATGATTGGTGTTTGATTATGAATATTTGACCTACGTACTGTGTGTTATACTGTTATGTGCATGTTATGGTGATTTTCTTTTTCTTGTTGCTTAAAAAAATCATTAAACGAAGTTCCAAATTTTGTCATCCTGTTGTATAGCATGTCTGTAGGTATGCACATGTCATTCCCCTACTGGTATTCTTCTCAGTTTAGAAGAGAGAAGAAGATCCAGCTTGCAGGAAATTCTTTATTTCATAAATCATGTGAGCTGAATAACAAATAAGTACATACATGAATTAGACACTTGAAGTGAAATTCTCTGCATTTTTACCAATTACTACCTGCCTTTTCACTCAATTTCCTCTGTGTGAACACTAACACTGTAACAGACAAAACATAAATCTGATAACTGTCATCTAAATACCATTCATTGTACAGAAGTATGAATCCCAAATAAAATCAGAGAAATGATCAAGTATCAACATAATAATAAGGGTGGGATCCCTTGATAAATGTCATTAAGTTTTAAATATCACTTTATAGTTCTAATTTAATTTAATGTCATTTCAAACTCAATTATTTTTTAATTTTGTCATTTCAATACAAATACAACATAATTATAATATAAAAAATATAATAATTTGGTCTTTGTATTTTTATATTAGAATTGTACTATATTCTTATTGGAGTAGTAAAATTTAAAACTAAAAACTAATTAAGTTTGAAATGATATCTAACTAAATTATGAATTTTATTTTTTTTTAATTTTCAACTTCGAAGTGATTTTTCATTAAGTTTTTCTTCATTTTATGGAGGAAGAGTTTTCAAAAATTCTCATTTTAATCACAACAGCTATAAAGAGTTCAAAACACAAATTATGTTTCACTGGTGTCAAAAACATATTTCCCTTTGTTCTTCTACACTTGCTTCTTTTGATGTTGAGATTTATTATTATTAAATTAGAATCGTTCATCTCTCATCGAATAAATCAGACAAAAACAGACACAAAGTAGAATGTCGTTTGGGATCCCTCGGTAATCAAAGCCTGCTTCGTTTTCAGGCGATGTTGACCGCCTGAAAACCTAATCGAAGGTGGTGCTAATGTAAACCTTCGGGACAGGTGGGACTCCGTCGCCTTGTAGTATGCGTACCTCGCTGGCCACTTCGAGGTGGTGCTGCTGTTGCTCGAGGCTGGAGCTGTCAACTGTGCGCTCGGAGAGAACCTTCGATGGGGATAGGTTGTTATCTCATAAATTGCTTCAAAAGAGTATTAGAGAATCGCATCTCGACCCCACTTCCACCTGACATCACCTTTTACATAGATGATCAACCAATTGAGGCTCACCGTGCAATTATATCTGCGCGTTCACCTTTCTTCAAAAAAAGTTCAGTACAGACCAGAGAAATCGCACTGAAGTGCGCTTCTCCAGCCAAAAATTGTCATATCGATCTCTACACAGCCTTCTCCATTTCTTCTGCTCCGACCGGCTAGAGGTGGCTGTTGATGACATGCCTGACCTGGTACGCACATGCAAGTGGTGCTTTCTGCCCGGTCAGAATATTTTAGGGCTAGGTTGTCAAGAGCAATGGAATTTCTAGAAGGCAGTAGAAGCATAGAGACTGACAGCATTCCATTTCTTCAAGAGTATGATTTGAACACAGGGGCATTTGAAAAATAATAGAATACATGTAAGTTGGTTTTAGTATGATACTAATCTGGCTTAGTATAACTATCAACAGTCCAAACATGGTTGTTATTTATTTTGTTCCATTCTTTAAATTATTTTAATTTGCTTTTTTACTATTGAATTTTTTTCTTAGTGTCATTCAAATTGATAATGATGCCCCGCAACCAGCAGGTAAAGATGGTACTGCTTGTTCTAAAGCTGTATCAGAATTGGACCATGGCGCCTTATTCAGTATTATTTGTTGAACTCTTTTCTTTTTTAAGTTTTAGGTATACTGATGGCTTGAAAGAAGTGGATCCTAATCAGGTATAACTGTTTTTCTCGCTTGTAGCATCTTTTATCTTCCAGTTACTGTTGGTTCTGAACTATCCAGGGAAAAAAAGACTAACAATATTTTCATCTGATTTTGTTCTTTTCTTTTGAGTTGGGCTGAAGAGATGTTCGATGCAGCCTCAAGATATCTGTTATTCCCTTTGAAGCGTGCAGTGCTGATGTGTTGCTGCCTCAATTGGAAATGGTATCCCCAGCTGAGCTCTGCCATTGGTTAATATTATCTGACATGTATATTCCGTCCCTTTCATCCACAAGTTATTAAAACCTGCAAAAAAAAAATAACAGAAGATGAATATATTTGGAAATTAAAAAAAAATAGGAATTTTGTGGCATTTTACAGTAGTTTCATCTGATACATGACATTAAGTGCCACCAACGTCTTTCAATTATATGCATCTGTACAATCATATGCCTTTTTCATTTGTTTTTACTTTTGTAATTTATGCCTTTTTATTCTTTGTTAACCGAGGTATGCAATGTATTTATTCAATAAATAGATATGTAGTGAAGTTAAGGGAATACTGCTTGGATGTCATTGCATGCAACTTTGAGTCATTTTCTGACACACCAGAGTTCCGAGCAATGCTGACACTGCCACCGCCTTCTGGAGACGACTCATTTGCGTACCACATGGGCAAATGCACCTGATACAGTTGGAAGTACCAATGAAGGCAACATTCTTGATGATTTGCGTGAGAAATGGTTGGAAGCTGAGGGAGCAGAGCTTGAGAAGAGAAGAGATGAGAATGCTGCTTTGTAAGGGAGGTTAGAGATGCTAATGCTTGTGGCAGACAAAGAGGCTAATGATGATAAAGAAGATATTTAAGTAACATTACTTGGATAAGCATATGGTTGTAAATTTTGCCGACCATATTTCAGAATTGTACATTTGACAGCTGTTTCAATTTTCGTTTGTATCATTATGGATAGTTTACATTTACAGATGATAATCTTTGTTTTGTAGAGTTGCAGTCTTACATCATGCATGAAAAATAGAAAATACTTGATTCTGCCGTAAGAATTGCCAGATTAACGCCGTAACCGCCTGCTGCACCGACAGAGAAAACCATATTGATCATTTGGGTCGAATGTTTGGAAGATATTTTTCTGAGATCCACCTGTTGTTTTAAGAAATTAACTAGGTTGATTGTTTGGTCCTAATCATAGAATAGAGTTGTTCGATAGAAGAACACACATAACATGGGAAAAGGTGATGTAATCACATGGCCTAGATCAGGTCGTCACCCAGCAGTAACCACAAACGATCCAAGAAAAGAAAAGAAACATACAACAAAGATAAAGCCTTTAATTTCAAATTATAAATTGGGATGGGCTAAAAATGAAACCCAATATGATAGCATAAGTTCAATCTCAAATATCAATGATAATAATGAAAAAAAAAACATAACCTTCAATCACGAATTACGTGAATGAAAAGGACATTGCAAGGCTTGGATAGAATGAGCCAGAGCAAAATCTGAAGACATTACAACAAAGCAAAATATTGCTCCAGCCACAAACTACAAAAGAGTCGGTTTCCATTCTAGTGTACACGTTTTGCATTCCAACTACTACAAATTGGATACCATATGTATATCTACGTGTCTTTGATTGGAGGGAAAAGGTGAGGCCTAAAATCAAAAAAAACATTTCCATTATGATATCAGCTATTTGCCAAACCACCTCTTTCTATCTCATTTGAATATAGTCAACATTAATTGTTTTAAACCAAGTCTGACAGAAGAATTCGAATCATTGAAATGCAACATCCAACAAGCTTTTTACAAATCGCAATCCTATGCAAACGAGATCTTTCAGCCCAACACATTTCTGCAACTACTATATGAACATATAAAGGAACCCTTTAGTTTTTCTTAGCTGCCTCAAAAAATATAGAGCTAAAAATCAAAACCACCATTGTACTCGCTCTTCATAAAGAGTAATATTCCTATGTTCAATAAATCCTCAAAAAATGAAACCCAAAAAAAAACTGTAGGCTTTACCTTTTTTTTTTCTCTATTGTTTACCTAACCTCGCAATTTCTTTACTCGTATAAAAAACATTCAAGGACAAATGATTACTCTTCATTTGCATCCTTCCCATTGGAAGTGGCATCATCTATGGTTGAGTTTGAAGTAACCTCGATGGTACTACCTACATCACTTTCAGAAGGTGCTTGTGAAGTTGCATCATCTTCAAGAGTGAAGTTGGAGACGCTCTCAGCAATTGAACTTGCATCATCCAAGGAGCAATAGGATGCTGCTTTATGCATATTGTTGTCCTCTGGTAGTGATTTCGTATCTGGAGACACTTGGTTTTGCAAACAATAGTACATGATGCTTGCAGTGAGTGTCATAATCATTTTCTGATTTACCTGCACATCATGAATAAAAAGAGAATATGTGAGATGTTAAATCTGACCTACAATTCCAAAGCAGAAGCAAACAGTACAAGAAAGACAAAACAACGGCAATCCTGTCTCGTGGATGTGGCATCAGAGGTGGCTAATAAAGCTATAGAAGTCCGAGAACATATAAATTGCACGAAAAAAGACTTCAAATTTTAAAACCTCAAAAGGATGGCATATTTGCAATCTGACAACCCCCACCCAACAATTGGTGGAGACGATGATGCCAATGAATTTGTAGACAATTTTGGTCACTGCAAATTAATGTAGCTGTACTTCATTATTATTTACCTCCATAATATCCTCGGGTAACAAAAACACGGAGCATCCAAGCTTTCTCGCAACACTGATAATATATGTAGCATTCAGTTTCCGGTCCTCCTCTGCAACAGAATATAAGATAATACAAATAATAAACAAAAGCACATATATAAGTTACTCCTCAATACCAACAATCAATTAGTTGGCCATTAAAGTTCAATCAACAAATCATTGGCTATTAACAGGCTAAAAATAATTAGAACAAAAACACACCCTCTTCACCCTTGGTGACAACTTTCCAGTTGACGACTCTTGGCTCAACAGCACTAAGAAGCTCCAAAAAGAATGTTCCTGTTGCTATGCTCTTATCCTGATATATGTATTAAAATACAATAATAAGCAAAAATGTATGTTGTTATTTGTTAACATGATATTATTTTTTAACATGTTGTTAACAAGTAGCACAATAAGTAGGCTATCAGATTTTGTTACTAAGATCAATAACTAGTATCAAGCCACTTGATTTTTTATACTAGATCAAGCAGGTACCAGGTCAAGAACTTATGCTTGGATATTGAATCAGAATATGCCTAAGAGAGGTGATTGGTCCAAATTCTCAGAGTGGTGTCTGCACAATCAAGTGTTGGGCTGGAAAAAAGATTGTAAGCAAGCTTAAAAGGTGGGTTCAAACTTCAAAATAAATTGGCTTTTGCCTTTTGGGGACTTCGAAAAAGGTATTAGAAAAACAGAAAATCTGTATTGTACCTTGAAACTATCAATCTGAGAAGATCTGCCTGTAGACTTGACTTTGCAATTTGCCCAGTTTAGGATATCAGCATCTGTTATCTCTTTCCCTTGAGATTGACATCTCAAGTTCTTCAGTAGTTGAAGGATGTTAAACCTCATCAACTGCCACAAGTATGCTGAGAATAGAAATGCAATAAAAAAATGGATGTGTATTAGACGAAGTTATTGCACAGGCAACCAGTAATGCACCAGTAGATTAATACAAGGAATCGTGCTTTTTGGTCTTTGCTTAAGAAAAAGAATATGATAAATATAAAGAATACATCTACATCCAATAAAACATGTATAAATTGGATGTTACATACCAAGAATAAGCTTCTTGTTTCCTTGAACGATATCATTCCCAGCTAAATTGACGAGGGAGAAATTAAGGTCCCCGCCAATGTTAATAACTTGGTTGCAGTTTTCAACCTTTCTAAAGGGCATCTTGATCGGAGGTTTTGATGCTTGCTTCCACCTAACGCATCCTGGAGAGACCTTGTCCAACACCTCCAACAGAACCCATCTGTACAAAATACCATTTTTTTTTGGGCAATGAAAGGATACAAATCTAATTTACCCATATGTTCTTTTTCAAACTGAAACATCCAGAGGCCAATTTTCCCTATAAAAACCGAGTGTTGCACCATATAATACAAAGCGAGATTACAATGCAGTATTGCAATTACTGACCTGTACCAGATTTTTTCCTTTTTTTTTCATGTTCTTCTGATTCTGTTCTGATTGTTTCATAATTGCCAATTCAAAAGGAGTTCAAAGAGGACTTATTGTGGCATCAATACAAGAGAATGCCTCATCAAAGAGTTTAACATAATATTACATCCCAGTGAATACCATTGTTACAAGTGTACCCTCATATGAGATAGTGATAAAGATAAAATTATACCCATTTTTAACATCTTCAAAGAGGTTATTGACATAGGTTTCAATGCCAAGGCTGTTAATCCACATCCGAAAAGATCTCTCCTCCCTTGACACTATTACATCATCAGGAGTTGTGGCCTGTGTAATTTTTATCTGCTTGTTGTCAGTTGTGAATCCATTCCTGCACAATGTCATTTTAGGTTTTCCCATTTAGTTTGAATTGAATTATTTGATAAAAATATCTAGGAAGTTACAGATACAGTTGACTCAGGGATTACATTTAACTGACCTAAGAAGTATATAAAATTGTGTGAATGACTAAGCAATGTACCAACTGGTGTGAATCACTAAACTAACCTAAAAATATGTCTTTAGAATAAATACTAGAACTGCTCGAAAAGGATTGATATTGGGTTTAAGGAGAAGGCTGGTTACTGAGACAACTAAAAAAAGGAATCTGGCAGTATAAAAAGTACCAAGCAGAACTGGCCACATCATACTAAATTAGATATAAAAAATATCATTCAGATATTAAAGAAAAATCAATGATCTACCTGTGTTGGAAAATTTGAGCCACGAATGCAAGATTCAAATTGGGAGACCCCTCAACAATATCTTTTGGAGTGAGGTATCTCTTACAATCCAGTTTCTCCGCCTGTTCAATTACCATTTTTGCCCTTTCATTGGGATCATTGATGTCTGTGGTTGTCTCAGAAGATACCTCCGGTGCAAGAGCTTTTATTAGGTATGCATAGGCCTCTCCATCCTGTAGGAAAATAAAAGTACAAAATCACTTCCATCTCCTGATAATTATTAACAACAGTGCAATTATTAATCAAATATGTTCCCTGGTCAGTGTCAAATAAATCTAGGAACATTTTATGTCTATATGTAAAATAATGCTCAAAAGTGCGCTATAGAATTTTCCCCTTTTGTACTATGCTTTTTACAAATAACAAGTAACCCTAAACAATGCACCAAAACTAGTACATAATAAATATCAAGAAGGCACTGAGAAAACACACCTTGACATCTGAGGAGAAATTTGTGACAGTCTTCTGGTATCCAGCCTTCTTAAGATGATGATTCATCCACTTAAGCAACATCTTTTCAGGTCCCAAACCCAGCAGTTCTTCCAAATCCTACCCAAAAATACACAGGACACAAAAATACTAACCAAGCTGAAGCTAAAATGAAAGAATAAAGAAATAACCAAAATGACAATTGAAAGGGGCGAGAGAGAACGGACCCTGTTGTCATCAACGAGCTCAACCAACTGGGGCGTCTTTTTGAGGTTCAAATCGGCCAATAGTTGGATCTAAGACAAGGTGACACAAGTAAGGTCAGTAAGCCAATGAAAACAATTTGAGGTCACTACAAATTCTTTCAATCATTTCATAATAAAAACATGGAGGAAAGTAGAAGCACATACCTTAATAATTTGTGATATAAGCCCAAGAATCAAATGCGGCTGAAAAATGAAAATCACACTTCGTTAACATAGCACAAAAAAGAATGTAGTTTTTCATAACTATTAGACGAATGAGACTTAGAATTCAAAAAAAAAAACATACTCTTCCTTCTACCAAGTCTTGTGTACCAATGTTAACCACTGTGCAACCAATAGCTTTAGCTGAGTTGAGGCAAAGAGTGTGGTTCTCATTCCTCTCCCATGGGTTCAAAACTCTTTTTTTATTGATAGCTCTCTCATCTATTGTCCCCGGGACAGCAACATTTATCAGCTTGCTATTTGAAATTAAAAAAAAAAGAAAAATAAAGGATTAACATAAGCATGAGATATGCATAATACCTAATATCATTTTTTTGCATACAACTCAAGGAAACCTCCCAATCATGTGCTGGAACTGGAACTGATTTATATC
>CAXKVV010000335.1:0-49353 GCA_964058805.1 Schoenoplectus triqueter
CTATAATAATTCTTTAACTTTGATGGAGTTTTTTGCAAAAAAAAAGTTGTACAGGTAAGTTTATATACCAGCTTAGTGTGGTAATTTGGGTGAGTTTATCATTTGGGTAAATTTCTTTGACTATTTATTTGGCCAGAATTTATACATTTGAGATTCAACTTTAAATTCATTTATAATTTTGAGTTCATGTCAGTTTAAATAAAGAACTGTTGTTTTATTTTGAACTGGTACAACTCTGATAATAGAAATGAATATTTACATTTGAGATAACATACATACTAAAATAATATAAACACTATCAAAATATAAATTAAAACTACGATAATATAAATAATCACTTAGATTGCATAATTAAATTTTAATTATGAAAATAAATATAATTACTATGAACATAAAATTAACACTAAGATAATATAAACGAGCACTTACATTTGAAAAATGTACAATTGATTTTTTTTAAATTTAATTACATCGCTTATAAAAATTTTCTTCTTTCTGTAAAGGTAGAACATTATCATGAATATATCTTTTCTGTTACAAATATTATGTGATCAAATAATTTTTCTTATTCATTTATAAATAGAAATAACAAATTAATAAGACAAATATATTTTTTCCATTTAGAAATTAACATTAAGACAATATAAACACTAAGATAATATAAATACTATGATAATATAAATGAGCACTTAAATTGCATAATTAATTTTTAATTATGGAAATAAATACAATCACTATGAACATAAAATTAACACTAAGATAATATAAAAAAAAACAAAAACAGTCAGATAATACATTGTCCATTTAGAATGGACCGGAGATGTTTTATTTCAAATTTTTAATACAGCCAAGCTACCACCACCAAACTTATGGTCTGAAGTTCAATAAAGACAAAAATAGTCTCGGTCTCCAATAAACTTTTTTTATCTCAAATCAAATCACCTTGGAGAAATCGAATAAGGCCATGTTTGTCTTTGAACCGAACAATTAAAGATAAATATTATCTATGATAAATTATAAGAAGAGGGCCACCAATTAGAAAAGGGCGTTGCTGAATTTTGAAACAAATCTATTTGTCCCACAAGGAAATATTGAGATAAAGGACAAGGGTATAAATACCTCGCCATCTACTATCCATTTGAGGTGGGTGATACTCAAGAGATGAGAGATAAAGATATTTCTTGAGGTGTCATCCATACGATCATTTTCCTCTGACAAGTGAGACCCACCTAACAGTCCCACATAAGTAGCTTCAACAGCCTGAACTTAGCCTATCCACTAAATTTAATCAAGTCGGAACATGGATTAAGCATTAATCTCACAAGGAAATTCTAGACAAGAGTCAGAGGTATAAAAACCTGTCACCTCCTGTTCATTCGACGTGGATGACCCTCAGGAGATTCAAAAAAGAGATCTCTTGAGAGCTCATCCATTTGATTAATTTTCACTGACAGGTGGGTCACACGCCTCAATGATAGACATCAAAAGAGTCAAGATTAAATCCTAAGAACCAACCCTCAGATCAAACCCTCAGAACAAACACTAAGAACTGAAGCAGTACAATCTCAGTACAATGAGAACTGTGTCAATAACAACCTAGTATTTTAATACATCTAACTACAACAAATTTTAATGTGATTTTGCTTTCAAGGCTGACCAGGTGTCAATGTTGCAAACACCTGATCAAGTCAAGATTTGTGTTAACTGTTGATAAGTAATCAACTGTTGGCCAAATCACTTTCATGAACATGGATTGAAAGTCAATTTCACAAGACTAATCAGATGCCAATGTTGCAAACATCTAATCAAGTCTAGATTTATATCAATTGTTAACATATAATCAATTATTGATCAAGTCAAACCCTAATGAGGCATCAATACAAGTCTAATTGGTGTTTAATTAGGGGAATTTCTGCAAGAAAATTTTATTTGTAGAGACATTGAGCTACAATTAAAATTTGGGATTTATTCACAGAGGAAAATAGGGTTTTCTTGGAAAATGAATTTGTAATGCAAGGAAGCAGGGACAAAAGTAGAATTAAAAATTACAGGAGTGATCATCATGAATTTAGGGATTTTTGATAAAAATTTTATGATTTTTGGACAAGTGAAGCTATTAAAATAAATTTAGAGAAGATAAAACAGATCAAGGGCTGAGTTTTAATCATAAGCTTCTCTGGGTACAATTTGAGGACAGAGACCTATCTAAGTGCAATTTGGGGACAAAAAGAGTGCCAATTAAAAAACTCAGTTACTATTACAATGCCACATGGCAGTCCCTGATTGGGCCAGCTCAACAGCCAAGTGCCACGTGGCACTCTCTCATTGGTCCAAGTCAGTAAGTGGGACCCACTCCGGCGCAAGCACCTGACAGGTGGGCCCCACAGGAGTGCTATGTGGCAGGTCATGATAGGACCACCTCTCCTAGCCTATGCCACGTGGCAGACCACCATTTAACCATGCCACACCATCCAGAGACACATAGCCAGATCTGATTGAGCCACATCATAGGCCACACCAACACTGCTGCCATTTGGCAGTATGTGAGTGGTGCACAGCAGCGAGATGAGGTGCCAAATGGCAGCACACAGAGAAGCCACCTTAACTGTGCATGCCACATGGCAGTCTACTATTGGTCCACTTTACCACTGTGGGCCCCACCATGCCACAAGATGACTAATAAGTGGGCCCCACTTTGTGCCACGTGGCATGCACACACTGGTGCCATGTCATCACACAATGTACACAAGGGATTACATGTGACCTTATTTAATTGGTACAAATCAGCACAAACAGTACACAAGGCTTCATCAATCATTATCACATCAGCACATCATTAGCAAACTATTTTGCTTAAACATACAACCCTATCAGACTTTGCCAACTCAGCTTTATTAGTCTAATCAGAGTACTAATCAATTACAAGCTAAGCCTATGAACCATGACTCAAAGGGCTGACAGTGGGGCCCAGCGGCCAAAGTAATGAGAATAGGCGCAAGAGTAAAGTTATAAACCAAGTCCATCTAGCCTACCTACTCAATTCAAAGCAGTCAGATTTAAAAGGGAGATGAGAGGAGAATGAACCTAGTTCTTATGAGTTGTCTCGCTGCTCCTCTCTTCTTCTCCGCTTTGGCTCACGTGCGCCAGACACATCCACAAATGAAGAAGAGCTATCTCCCTCCTTCTTCTTCTCGCCATTGCCCGATCCAAGAACAGTTCACGCTTTCCTTCTCCCTTGGTGCCTCACCATAACTAAAGATGATCTAAAGAAGTAGCAATGATTAGCCAATAGGATAAGAGATGCTACCAGATCAATTGAGAAGATGAAATGAACAGAAGGAAAAATCGAGCTAGTACCCGAAATTGAGCTAAGGAGAGAAGTCCAATTGGTGCTCTAGAGATCAAATTGAGTTGCAAAGAAGCTTCTTTGAGATAAGGCGACACCAATGGTGGTGAATTAGTGAGTCAATTAGATGTAGTAGATGTTAATTGGCCAGTAGTTGAAAACGAAACAAAAATGAGCTCAGAGAAATTGAAGCCGGCAAATGGATGAAATAACGTTTAAGCTAGCTGTGGAAGGTTTAAATAGGAGTTAGCAACCCTGGGCCCACTTGCCAGTTGAGATACATAAGCAATTGAGGGTTAGAGTCAATGAAATCATAGCACAGTCAAAGTAACAACAGAAAACGGTTAGGCGATATCAGCAACAAACACAAATACATCTCGACCGTTGATTGAAGTGAAGTGAAGGCCTAGGATGTATCCAAACTGGCAATCCAAGGGAGAGATAACCAATCAATCAAATCAATTGAAGTGGCTAGTTGAAGCCTATATAAATCGAAGAGCCAAGCAAAAAGAAAAAAAATGAGGAAAAATTGAGAGGACATTCTGAAGCAATTAAGAGAGAAACACTGAGAGCATATTCATACACACACTCACTAGTGTCTACTCAGTGTAAAGAAAGAGAGATCGAGAAATCAGTGAAGTGAGTTATTCGATTTACTTTTCTATCAAGAACTGAAGGTAATTGGCCCTGTTCATCGATGTAATCAATGTTTTTTGCATTTCTTTCTCTGAAATTGAGTCTAGAGCATTCAATTCATGTTTGTTATACAGTTGATCAAGTTTCTTGATTTATTTTTTTGTTTATCTTCGCAAATTTGCTACTCTCTTCCTTTCCTTTAATGTTCATTCTTCAAAGAACATCAATTAACATCGACTAGCTGAATTCAGTGAGCCACTAGCCCAATCACAAGGTGATTGGTAAGCCTTTAGGCTTGAATTTGCTATAAAGGTCAAGAATTTATGATTTAATCATGACTATGCTGATTTCCTTTGTGAATTTTTATTTTCAATCATTTTTTTTTTGCTTCTAATTGCATAATAACTGAAAATATTTAGCTTTCTATCTCTTAATCATCTTAGTTGCATGATTCTGACTAGTTAAACAGTTAATCTTTGTAATCTTGTAATAAGTACACTGGCTCTAATACAAACATGTATATCACTGAGTTTTTCAAGAATGGACTGATCGATACCACTGCACTCTTATTGAGCCACTGACCCTAGCTATGCCTGGGTGCACCTTTAGGCCTGAGAGATGCTAATCAAGCACTGAGGTCTAGAGAATTGTGAGATTAGTTAAATAGTTAATCTTTGTAATCTTGTTATAAGTACACTGGCTCTAATACAAACCTGTATATCGCTGAGTTTTTCAAGAATGGATTGATCGATACCACTGCACTCTTAGTGAGCCACTGGCCCTAGCTTTGCTTGGGTGTGTCTTTAGGCCTGAGAGATGCTAATCAAGCACTGAGGTCTAGAGAATTGTGAGAATTCAGATCAGTTTCAGATCGATACCAGTCGGTACCGATGACTGTGGTTAGGTGAGCCACTAGCCCTAGCCATGTCTAGGTGTGTCTTTAGGCCCGAGGAGTGCAAATTGGATGAGAAGAGTCAATGCAAAGTCATGACTTGAGCCAATTAAAGTCGGTATCGATCAGTATTGTGTGTTACCAAGTGACACTATGCTCCAACATAGCAAAGAACAAGCAATAAGCCTTCTACTCACCTTGGATCGCATCAACAAGTCTAAACAATGCTTACTAAGCTTGAAATTGTCAATAACACTGATTGAATTTGTCGAATTTGACAAGGAAATCAACTCAGTACCAATCCCGATTGGTACACTTCAACTGGCACCATCGCATGGTATCAACCACCGTATGGATCTCCGATCAGGCACCATAGAGAGACTCACCAAGGTCATGTGACGCTAGGACACAAGTATGATCAGAGGAGAGAAGCTCGGATCACCAGAAACGCCATTTAGCGTGGATCTTGATGTATCGGCAAAGTAGAGATGGAGAGAGTTTACTTTGCATGACTATCGAAGCGTACCCTAATCTTGAAGATTCATCAACGATTGAGATATGCAAGGGTTTAAAAAATTAAAACGGGAAGAGATCTGGACCTTAGATCTATTCAAAATACAATCTCAATTAAATCCGGTGGCCCAAGTGCAATCGAACAATTAAATAAAACTCTGCACTAACCTTGAAACAAACCAATGACCCAGATTAAATACAACATTTAAGCTGCAGCCCAATTGAGCACAGGCCCAACTTAGAGAAAATAAAAGGAAAATAAACTGGGCCCAACAATTAAGAATAAAAGAAAATTAATCTCGGCCCAAGAATCAATTAGGCCCAACTAAGTTAAATGGCACAAAATTAAAAATAAAGAGTAAATAAATCATTTGGAGACATTTCTAAACTCTAAATTGACTCAAATTTATTTCTAATTTTTTTTTGTTTTTTTATAGTATTTTTCTATATAAAAATATTTCAATTTTAAGAATTTTACTGTACTGAAGTAATTTAAAAGCAAAATGACATTGTTTGCTTTTTCTGTTTGACCAATATTTAACTTGCTATTTTGGCTAATATAAAAATCCTAAAAATCCAAATAAATTATGAATAATAGCCAACCTATTTTCTATTATTTTTGTAAGTGATTTTCTACAAAAATAAAGAGGTTTAAGAATAAAAATAAAATCTTCTTTGTAATTGAGATAATAATAAAGGATATTATCTTATTAATAAAAGTCAATAATTCTTTTGCATTTTTTGAGGTGATTAAATAAGCTCACATAAGGGGGTGTAGAGCAACACAATGATTTTGCATAAGTAATGCAATATTCAGAACAGTTTGTTAACAACAGTTAGGACAAGAATATCCTGACGCCTGCCAAGAAGACAACTGAGGCTGCAACGTCAACACAACGAGTGTGATGACTTCAATGAAGAACATTGTGATGTCTGAAGAAGTGACATCATGATGTTGGGATTGATGATTTATCAATCATCAATGCACTGGCTACCTCTCAAGACTAGTGGTGCACAGATATGGGACTGATCTGTTAGTAAGTCCATGATCTGACTAGATAAGAAGAGTTGAGTTGAATTGTCTAGTAACTCACTCTCTAACAAACATGTGTCAATAATAGACCAGCTAAGAGCTCCGAGTTTAATTTTGTGTACAAGGTAACCCTGAATCCATGAATCGATCAAGTGCTCAGAATTCATGATTTAGGAGGTCAAGTAAGACAACTATAGGGACTCTGTCTACTGTCAACCGACTCTGTGTCTTGAACGATTTGTTCATGACTTAACATGCTAGCAAGACTAAACTGATATGTTTGTAAGTTTGTCTTCTAGTCTATGAGATCGAACTGATCTGTTTGTAAGTTCATCTCTCAAGCCACAAGATTGAACCGATCTGTAGTACGTTCGTCTTCTAAATAGTGAAATTGAACCGATCTGTTTGTAAGTTTATTCACTAACACACATGCCTTAAAGTTGAACTGGCTTAGCGCTTCATGTTTGACTTTGTGTGCATAAGTGTTCCTAGTTTTATGACTCCGCTCCATGCCCAAAATTCATGATCTAGAAGATCAGCAAGATGAACAAGTGAGCCATATCCACCCATCTTCTGATTCACCAACCTCAAGATTAACCGGCTCAGTGATTCGAGTTGTATTTTGTGTGATTGGTCATTTACTAGTTAAGATTGAACTGATCTATTATTAAGTTCATCTTCTAGATCAATTAAGATTGAGTCGATCTTTTAGTAGACTCATCTTCTATCCCTCCATAGAGATTGATCTGATCTGTTTGTAAGGTCATCTCTCGGAGCTGTAAAGATTGAACTGATCTGTAGTAAGTTCATCTTTCTCTGCCAGATAATGAACTGATATGTTAGTAAGTTCATATGTATCTGTTATCAATCAGCGAACTGATCTGTAGTAAGTTCGTCTGTCTACACTCCATGTAGGTTGAATCGATCTATTAGTAGATTCAATTTACACTGTATCTGTATTTGTGAACTGATCTGTAGTTCACCTATATTTTTTTTACCTGCATTCATGAACTGATATGTAGTAAGTTCACCTGTATCTTTTTGTTATATGTTTTAATGAACTGATTTGTAATAAGTTCATCTATATCTCTGTTATCTGTTTCAATGAACTGATCTGTAGTAAGTTCATTTATACTTCTATCATCTGTTTCATTGAATTGATCTGTAGTAAGTTCTTCTTTATCTCTATTATTAGTTTCAATGAACTGATATGTAGTAATTTCATCTGTATCTGCATCTACATCTATTATCTGTTTCGAATTTGAACTGATCTGTTTGTAAGTTTATTTTCACCTATTTCTAAGAACCCCAAACTAATCTGTAGTAAGTTCGTCTGTCAATACTCTATGTAAGTTGAATCGATCTATTTGTAGATTCAATTTACACTGTATCTTGAAGATAGAACTGATCTGTTGGTAATTCATCTTCTCTGCCATTTCTGCCTCGCTGGACTGACCTGTTAATAAGTCCAGGATGCTTTAGCGATCCTATTACCGAAGTATTTGATCACTCGACCACTTGATTATCATTTAGATATAGTATTTGCTTTCTCTTTTGAGATCCAGAGGTACCTCGAAGTTAGTAGCCCAATGTAATTAACGGTGGGGGTTTGCGCCCACCGGAATCTAAAATAATCCCTAATTAACAAAAAAACCCTGAATGTGCATCCCAATGAGTCTGAACGGTGAGTTCAACAGACACTAAATAAATACACGCTCGAGAGGGATCTCCGTGTCTTTCTTCCGTATCCCATCACCCGATCAGTAGTGCGGAGCGCGCGAAAAATGGTCGCACAGGCGCGCCAGAGAAACGATAGGAGAAATTTGAAAAGGAGAGAATAATTTGTCGCACAGATTAGCTATAAGCGAGAGTGAAAGTAGTAATTTCTTCAGTTAAATCGAAATTAAAGATGAAAGATTCAGAGAAAAGAAGAAATAAATGAACTAAAAAAGACGATCGAAATGGAGAAGAAGAAAATGAAACTGGTAAGTTTTTCAATCTTCTAGTAGCGTAAATTGATATTTCTGTGCAATTAATAATCTTAATTCTCAATAATTAATGTTTATTTGAGGATATGACTGTTGTACTAAATTTTTGCTATATTTTCATTTTGAGAAGAAAAATAGACTATTTAAATTATCTAAAATGAGTTATGAAAAAAACACTAAATGTCGTTTATGAATATCTTGTTATGACTGAGCCTTCTTCTCTTCAAATTGTTGAAATCAATCTTGTTTCTCCTTCAATGTTTTGAAATTGAGATCCTTGATTGTGCTTACTAGTATTTGTTCTAAGAGCATTGGCAGTGGCAAATTTGAGGTACATATACCTAATTACTGTTCAATTTTATTAATAATTTCTTGCATGTTGTTTTAAAAGTGAATGATAAGATGAAAGATTCAGAGAAAACAAGAGATAAACGATCTAGAAAAAAACTTTGAAATGTAGAAGAAGAAAAGGAAACCAGTAAGCTTTTTAATCTTCTAGTATTTTTTATGTGAAGATCTGACATGTGTTCAACCTGAGATGTTTCATTGTCCTTACTGGTACTTGCTCCAAGTACCAGTAAGAGAACTTAGTTATAAACATTGAGCTGTTTATAGTTAATTCATAATTTGCTATTTCTAACTATAGTTAGTTTACAATTGGCAAATTTGAGGTAGATATAGCTAAGTACTATTCAATTTTATTAATAATTTGTTGCTTTTTCTTTTATCAGTCAATGATGAGTTAAATAGTCCTGATCTTTCAATAGTTGTTTCTCAAAAACGAAAAGGAGTAGGACGACCTCAAGAATGGAGAAAAGGTAATTCTATTTATGTAAGAGAACTTAGTTATATCAGTACTAGCACTTATTCTGAAAGAATAAAAAGTTATTTTTTATTTTCATATTTGATTTGTTTGTAAACACCTGATGTGAAGTTATAAACACCTTATTCAGTAAATTAATATCACTAGATTGTTATTATGATAACTTGTAAACACCTGATATGAAGTTATAAACACTTTGTTTGTTAATATTTTTATACTGATCATATTCATACATTTATATGAATGTTTTTTTTCTGAAAATAATTGTTTGTTTCTTTGTAGTTGACAATCCAAGGAAAATGAGAGCAAGGGACACAATAATAGTGACTCGCTGCACAGTTAATACTGCAATGAAATTTTTTCATACGAAAGTACTGTAGATATAGCTAAGTATTATTCCCTTTATTTCCTAATTTCTTTCTATTCAAACTATATCTTCTATTTCTCTTATACTTTTTCTCTTCTCTCTTACTTGCTTACAACAGAATACAAGTCTATTTATAGCCTTAAACATGACTCTTAAAATTCGTAATAAAAATATATAATAAAATTGTCATAACTCTCTGTAGGAAATTCCAAACGACTTGGAATTGAAACCATTGGAAACTAGACTTCAAGAGCTTTCAATCTATAGGTCATACACTAAATTCCACGTCTATTTGCCCCTTCAAATGTTGTCATTAATCAGCCTTAAAATTCTGCCAAAGTGCTGAAGCCAAAGAGTCACCCTTTATTTCCTAATTTATTAAACATAATTTTAGTATTAAAATTAAATAAATTAGGAAATAAAGGGAGACTCTTTGGCTTCAGCACTTTGGCAGAATTTTAAGGCCATTTAATGACAGCATTTGAAGGGGAAAATGGACGTGGAAAGCTCTTGAAGTCTAGTTTCCAATGGTTCAAATTCCAAGTCGTTTGAAGTTTCCTACAGAGAGTTATGATGATTTTATTATATATTTTTATTACGAATTTTATTATATGTTTTTATTAGTGTATGACCTATGGATAGAAAGTTCTTAAAGTCTAGTTTCCAATGGTTCAAATTCTAAGTCGTTTGGAGTTTCCTACAGAGAGTTATGACGATTTTAGTGGACAGAGGTCAGCTGAAAGGGTGCTGTTTAGAATTCTGTTTTTATTATATATTTTTATTACGAATTTTAAGAGTCATGTCTAAGGCTATAAATAGACTTGTATTCTGTTGTAAGCAAGTAAGAGAGAAGAGAAAAAGTGTAAGAGAAATAGAAGATATAGTTTGAATAGAAAGAAATTTTAGAATTATTCTCTCTTCCTTCCACCGAGATATATTATAACAAATTGGTATCAAATCTAGGTTCAGTTGATCAAGAGAGATCTACCATGGCGAAGAAAAAGAAAAAGAAAAAGAAGAAAAAAAAGAAAAAGAAGAAAAAAAAAGAAAAAAAAAGATGTCGGAAAAATAAGAAGAGAAAAAAGAAACCCGAAAAGGAGGAGACACTGAACTCAAGCAAGCATTTCAAACCAAAGCGTCAATTAAAGACGAAAAGGTACTTTATTCTCAAAATTTTTGAGGTAGAGGGTGTTGCTGTGGAAGTCGAGGAAATGGTCACAGTGGTAGAGGTTGTGGTCAAGAAGGGTATTATGAGGAGAATGAGCAATCAAACCCACAAAATAAGGCGTTGAAAGAGGCGCGATCGAAGAATAAGACGGCACTATACATGTTGTTCCGTGCCGTTGACGAGTCGGGCTTTGAGAAGATTGCTGGTGCAACTATTTCAAAAGAAGCGTGGGACATTTTAGAAAAAGTGTTCAAAGGAACCGACCGAGTCAAGCAAGTGCGTCTCCAAACTCTTCATAGCGAGTTGGAAAGCATTAAGATGAAGGAGTCAGAAAGTGTATCTGACTACATCACGCGTGTACAAGCCGTGGTGAACCAACTCATTCGTAATGGCGAAGCATTAACCGATGCGCGAGTTGTGGAGAAGATTTTGAGATCATTAACCGGCAATTTTGAGAATGTTGTGTGCGTGATAGAAGAGTCAAAGGACCTTGCGAAGCTCACAGTCGACGAGCTTGCTGGTTCTCTTGAGACACACGAACAATGTAAGAGAGAAAAAAGAAGAATTTTTTTTTGTCAATGATGAGAGTTATGTATCAAGCAGCGAATGTTACAAAAACGTGGTGAAGTTTTTGCCAGTGGTCTTCGAAGAATCGGTGAGTGAAGCCGACATGAGCAATGACTCATGATAGCCTGTGCAATGAGTGCGAGGATAAGAGAACTAGCAACATTATGAGATGTTTTGCTGGAAGTGTGCGAAGACCATGAGAAGATGTGGTGTGGAGTCACATGAAAAAATGCGGTGTAAAGCCGTGGTGTGGGTGTGAATCTCACATATACATGACTTGTAGAGTCAAGCAAATTGGATGGCATATGAGATGAAACCACGATTGATTTTTTGAATTTCCTAGATCAATTAATCGAGAAGAAGCCGTCAATGAGTGACGTCGTTATTCGCTGCGAGTTATGAAGAAGTTCAATGATGATTGACATGAAGGATGAAAAAGAAATTAAGTTTAAGAGGGGGTGTTGAAATATAAACTTAATTTTAGTATTAAAGTTAAATAAATTAGGAAATAAAGGGAGACTCTTTGGTTTTAGCACTTTGGCAGAATTTTAAGGCTGATTAATGACATCATTTGAAGGGCAAATGGATGTAGAATTTAGTGTCAGACCTATGGATAGAAAGCTCTTGAAGTCTAGTTTCCAATGGTTCAAATTCTAAGTAGTTTGGAGTTTCCTACAGAGAGTTATGACGATTTTAGTGGACAGAGGTCAGCTGAAAGGGTGCTGTTTAGAATTCTATTTTTATTATATGTTTTTATTATGAATTTTAAGAGTCATGTCTAAATCTATAAACAGAATTGTATTCTGTTGTAAGCAAGTAAGAGAGAAGATAAAAAGTGTAAGAGAAATAGAAGATATAGTTTGAATAGAAAGAAATTTCAGAATTATTCTCTCTTCCTTCCACCGAGATATATCATTTGATAACAAGTACTACAACATCTAAATAACGAGCACATAAAATTATTGTCAGAGACACCATTCTTTCACTTATTTGCATTTTCAAAGAATATTTAATTGCGCCATCCCATTCTACAGCATATTTTATTAAGGTGGAACCAGAATGAAGAGTGTTTTAAGTTTAGAGGGGTAAAAATTAATTTCTTACCTGAAGATATTGCTCTAATATTGGCTCTTCCAACAAATGGTGATCCAGACAACTACACGAGGAAGAATCAAGTAAAATCTTCTATTAAATCGAAGTACTTTAATCCAATTGGTGAAATTTCTCGTGAAATTTTGGAATTGATGATTTTGGAACTTGTGTTGGAAAAGGAGAAAAAAGTTTTAGAAGCTGATGTAGTTAGATTGCTAATAATGTACATTTTCACTATCATTTTGTTTCCAATGGGAAGTGGTAGTGTTCCAGCACAATTTTTTCACTATGTTGATAACTTAGACAAATTGTGGGATTATTCATGGGGCAAGACAGTTTATAATGTTTTAATGAGTGTTATACCAAGATGTGCGGCCTGGTGTAGAATGATGGAGGTTGAGAACAATTTAGCAAGTATTGATGTCAACGATACAAGCCATTTTTAGAAACTCAATGTAGTACGGTAGCTGTTGAAGAAAATCTTAAAGATGTGTTTAAAGTTAAAAATACTGATGAGAAAAAAACTGGTAGAAAGAAGGATATGAGAGGAAGCCTTTCTGGATGTGAAATTGCACTGATGGTATGTTACATTTCATATGAAATCATTTTTTATATAATTTTGCTTATTATAATTTTGCTTATACTTATTTTATTTTTTATTTTCCAATTTGTATGCTGGCTTGTTTTTTTGTGCATATCCGATTTACAAAATTTGAGAAGTCAAATGGTTGTATAACAAGGTATAATAACTGGAAATTCTCTCAAATCTCAAAAAGGAGGTTTCTTGCGAAGCATTTAGCAGAAGTTCCACTCTCTAGCATAATATCTGGCCTTTTAAGTCCTACTGATCAAGAGAGAGAAATTGTTGGTAGTGGTTTTGCTGCTAATGAGCATTTAGTGGTTTTAAATGATGAGAAGTCAGTTTGTAGATACTCAGCAAAGAACTTATCAATGTTGCTGATTCAAATGGCCCCAGTTTATAAGGTTTTCAAGTTACCAGTGTGTGATTATTTGTTGCGGCAAGCAAATCAGAAAAGATTTGAAGAACTGAACTATTTGACTAACTCAGTGAACAATGAAAATTCAATTGAGGAAGATAGTAGTTCTAGTTTTCTAGGAGTTTTGTGTGAGGAAGTTTTAAAAGTTGAAAAGGAGTTTGGTGTTCACAGGAATAAAAAAAAAATAAAGAAAGCAAAGAAGGATGTATTCATTTCTACTAAAATCTATCTTTTAATCTCAGAAAATCAAAATATAATGATCTTAAGTTGTTAAATAAATACCTATCATATTAACTTAGAAATAATTGCTTGTCTGTTTGTAGGTGACATTACTCCAAGCTTGATAGGAGCAATGTGCAAGGAAGTATCACAAGTTGAAAACCGGCTTGGTGTTCACAGAACTCAAAGAAAGAATAAGAAAATTGATGGAGGAGGTATATAGACATTAAATAAAGATATAATCACTTTTAATTCAAATATACATCCTATGTCATTGAATAAATTACATATTTAAAGAATTACGTGTGCTGGTATAGACATAACTAAGTGTAGGTTTTGGATGTACTCAACAATCAGAGGAGTCAATTCTCATCAGAAATCGAGATGGCAATGGTAGGTAATCCTATAAGTTGTATATATATTGTACCCAACATGATATTATTATTTTGTTAGAAATAGTACAAATTGATTGCTTCTGTGTTTATGTTATATTTGATAAAAAATGATTTGTTGTCTATTTGTAGTTGAAATTAGTCCTTTGAGAGAGAAAGTGAAAAAAATCAAGTATTGTTCCTGAGCAAGAGGTGCAAGGTGAAGCCATGTTGGTCACAGATAAAAAACCTAAGCAGCAAGGTGTTCGAGTTGAAACAATTGTTCAGGAGCCAGAGGAACCAATTCTTATCAGAAATTAAGATGGCAATGGTAGGTAATCCTAATTGATTGCTATTGTGTTTATGTTAGAAATGGTAGAAATTTATTGTTGTTGTGTTTATATATGGTATATTTCTTAAAAATTAATTTATTGTCTATTCGTAGATGACATTAGTCCTAGCTCTATAGGAGCAATTTATCAAGAAGTTTCAAGAGTTGAAAAGCAGCTTGGTTGATTTACTAATGTCCTTGTATAATATGGTTTCAGTGGTTGTGATACTGGTGCAAATATAAAGACATAAAGTCAAGTTATAATTACTTTAATTTATAATATAAATACTTATAATGTTATTGGGTTGAAGTAATTTGTAATATATATACTTTTAACTGTACTATTTTGTTCTGAATCTTGTATAATTATAATGTTTGTTTATTACTGGTACAATGTGGTTTGAAGGGTAGTACAGTCTAGAAAATTTAATATAGTCTTTTGTCCATTATGTTGTTGAGGTACAATTACAATTATAAAAACAAGAACTCAAGTTATAATCACTTTTAATTATAATATAAATACTTTTTAGTTGTAATGGTAAAGTACTTTTTAACTTTATTAAAAATAATGATTGGTTTAATTAGTAATGTACTGGTACAATTTATTAACAGGGTTAATAATGGACTGGTTGTTTTAATCATAGTATGAACATTAATCCAAGTTATAATCACTTTTAATCATAGTTTGAACACTTTTAAGTGATAAATGTAAACTACTTTATAACTTTATTATTTTATTTTGTATATAATACTAATTGTTTCTTTATTAATGTACTGGTACAATACGGTTTGAATGGTAGTACTGTCTATACATATATTTGTCCATTATGGGGTTTTACTAATGTTACAATTATAAAAACATTATTCCAATTTATAATCACTTTTAATTATAATATAAATAATTTTATTTTATTTTTTAGTTATTAATGTACTGGTACAGTTTAATAGCAGTGTTAGTACGGTCTTTAATTATTAGTTTAAGAGTGTTTTGGTTCAGTCTGGATTTTTCTTACTAGTGCAAGTATAAGAATATAAAATCAAGTTATAAACAATTTAATTTTGACTTTATATAGTTTGTGTTCACTTAGAAGTATGAGAATTAACTGATTGATTTAGTAATGTACACTACTAGAATTTGAGTTATTACCGTGGTTAGTTGATATTTTTTCCGTGATAAATCTGGGTTCTACGGAAATAAGGAGACTGACGCGTGACGTTTATCAGAAAGACAAAGTCCACGGAAAAAAATTGCACGGAAATAAAATTCACGGAATATAGTCTACCTTTTCACGGAAATACTTCAGAACTCTCTATTTCACGAAAATAAATACAGTCTTTCACGGAAATACTCTACTCTGTCACACCCATTCTTTTCCGATTCATTTTCCCGCCTCTTTCATTTTCAGCCATAACAATTCTTTTCTTTAACCTAAATGAAATTTCAATCTCCGCCAAAAAATTTGGAGATGCCGCCTGTTTTACTCCAATCTTTTTTAAGGATCGATTGGATCCCTATTTTTTTTTTAGTTAACCCAAAATTTGAAGATGTCGCCTCTTTCATCGTCCTCTCCTCACCTCCTCCGTTCTCTAACCAAAACCAAACCCTCCACCTCCTCCGTCCTCTTTCTCTCCCTTTCTCAAGAACACGAAATAATCCAACTTTTTCTCGCTGAACGGTTGATACTTCGCCGCTCTCTCTCCCGAATCAACCTTAAAGGTGCGAGCTTTATTTTTTTCCACAATTCGTTTCAAATTTGTTCTTAATTTGACTGTAATTTTCTGAAATTTGTTTAATATTCTTTAATTTTCAGGTATGGAATACGAGCACTGGAGAAATCATGGCTTATTGGAAGGATCCCGACTCAGTTGCCGTCTACTCTTGCATTGCGTGCTCTAATGGAAGAAAGAAGATACTTGTGATGATATTTTCTTCTCTCAGTAAAATTTTGATGAACCTCAATTATGATTCAAAGATTAACTTCTTTTCAAGGTAAGAAGAAAAATGTTGTCCTGGTTGCTTTGGGTACTGCTATTAGAGATGTTAAATTCTTAATTGTAAACCGTTTTTTATGATAATGATTTATTCATTAATTTTATCTTGTTAAAGTCATCAAAGTCCTAATTCTATCTATATTGGGTATCTATATTGGCATTACTATAAAACTTCAATATTTCTTACAGAATTATTGAAATTACTCACAGGAATATTGACATTACTCACAGAAATAATGACTCTAATTTTATTTTTACAGTTGGTGTCATATTTGTTCTTCTAATAGAAGAAATAAATCAGGTAATTAATATTTATTGGCTCTTCTATCTCTATCTTGTTACAGCTCTAATTTTTCTTCCTTGTCCAAATCAAACATGCAGAAACCTATTTTGTTTTCTTAAATTTGATATTAGGAGGTACTGCTTTGTTAGGAGTTCAACATCCTACTTTTCAAGTAACAAAGACTGAATTTAAGACAATTATTGTGAGGTACTGCTTTGTTGATAACATATTAATTTATATTACTAATTTCACTCATAGGATCATCATGGTCTCATTCCTCAGTCATTTCAAAGAGTTATGAGGATGCATGTAGCTTTAACTCAGGTGAATTTTCAGCTTTCTATAGTGAGAATTGTGTGCAGACAAATAAGGTTTTGATGTTTCACAATACTAATTTTTATTGTTCACTGTATGTTGTGCTTGTAGGGTCATAGTCTCATTTCTCAGCCAACTCAAGGACATCATATGCTTTTCAATTATAGCAATATAGTAGTTGATATAAGGGTTTATATGTTGGCAGTTCAATACCTGTATTTTCTGATTTGATGTACTTCCAATTGATGTTTTTATATGCTACATTATTTTTCTGAAGTTATTTTCAATGCTTGATTATTTTAATTTGTCATCAGTTGACAATTGGAAAACGAAACAATTCACGTTACTGACAGCAATAATCAAAAGTTATTGAACAATGTGGTGTTACTGAACAAATAATGTGGTTTTACTGAACAAATAATGTGGTGTTACTGCCAGAAATAATGTGCTTTTACTGACATAAATAATGGGTTCACCTATTATAATTTTTTTTTAAATCTGCGTAAATTAATTAATAATAGAAAAATAATAATGTGGATGAATAGAATTATTCCGTGACTTGTTAAAGTTATTTCCGTGGAAGTAAGAACCATGAGACGTGAAACTATTTCCGTAGAATCATTTCCGTGCTTAATTCCTCGAAAAATGATTATCTCCGTGGTATTCTACGGAAATAATATTTGTTCTGGCGATGAAAGTACCGTGGAAGTCTTTCCGTGGGTAATTCACGGAAATGATGTCTTTTCCGTGCTTGAGTCCACGGAATACGCGTTTTTCCTTCCACGGTAATAACAACAATTCTAGTAGTGGTACTGGTACAGGATTAGTACAGAATGTACAAGTAATAGGTTATTGTTTTAGTCTAGGTTTTAGTAAAGTATGTACAATTATAAAAAATATTAATTCAATTTATAATCACTTTTAATTATAATATAAACACTTTAGTTGATAATGGTAAAATAATTTGGAATGTAATAATATAGTTTGTGTTCATGTACTGGTACAAGTATGAGAATTAGCTAGATAGTTTACTAATGTACTGGTACAAGATTAGTACAGAATGTACAAGTAATAGATTATTATTTTATTCTAGGTTTTAGTAAAGTATGTACAATTATAAAAATATTAATTTAATTTATAATCACTTTTAAAATATAAACACTTTAGTTGATAATGGTAAAATAATTTGGAATGTAATATTTTATTTTGAATCTTGTATAATAATATTTGTAATTGTACTATTATCACTTTAATTTCTAATATAAACACTTTAATTTTGACTTTATATAGTTTGTGTTCATTGTACTAGTACAAGTATGAGAATTAACTGGTACAATTAAAATTATGTTACAGAGTTTGTTGTTGTTTATTTTTATTTTGTTATGTTTTTGTATTTGAATAATTTATTCATTAGTAATTTAGAAATGAATTCATGAAATGATTAACGATTATTATGTTTTGAAATTAAATGTCTTCAAAAAATCACAACTTGCAGTATGTATATGTTCAAGAGAGTAATATTGGATGAAATACTCCAATCAGTAAAAATAAAACGGTAATGGAATGAATTTGACCATTAGTTTGACTTTTTTCGTCGCTACTCTCAAATTTACACGTTCCGCACGTGTTGGTTTTGGCGGACTCCGGTGGGGGATTTAATCAGGGGTACACTGTTAGCACTACTCAATATATATCATTCAATTAAATTTTCGGCATCTCAAAATTCAAATTATGATTCCTCCCCTGTCAAAAACATATCAACAAGCTGTAAGATTCCTAAGCAAAAAAAAAAAACGAAAAACAAAAACAAAAAGGAAAAAAGGAAAAAAAATGAGGGAAAGAAAAATAATAAAGAGAAATCGTGGAGATGTTCAATACAAATATACAATGAATCCTAGCTGGTACATACATTAATTGTAGCATAAAAGGATATTTTCGGTACGACGATTGAGATTGAGTTTTTCTTTTTTTTTAGTGAAGAGATTAAGTTATAAAAATCAAATCATCATGTAAGTACATCTTAAACTAAAAATTGAAGTAGAAAGGCAATATAAATTGTCCGACATTGACTGTGCATCTGGTTATATATGTTTGTTGGTATATGTTGCTGCATTAAATTCTATATGGCTCAATATATAATATATATGAACCACGCAATATATGGGAAAACACACATAGCATAATAAATTGGAGACTACCACGTCCAGACTGGTATCTTAAAATTTGTTACATTATATTTTTACTTCTCCGGCTACTTCTGCATGCAGCAACACCGCTATTATTATACGTGTTTTAATTAAGATGATTTTGATCAGAACCACTTTTCATTTGCACTGTAAGTACGTACATATATGTGATATCTCGCTCAAGTTATCCTCCTCTCGTGTATTATTTCATGATGCTAAAGCAGGACAGGACACCATATTAATTTAGTTTAATATACCATTTCATATACACAATAAAAACCTGATTATTGAGCTTTGGCTTTTAACCGCAATGTCATATATTGAGCATTTTAAATCGTCAGAACAATCATTAATATATTAAATATAAATAGTATGACTGAAAATATATTTTTTTTCTATTAATATTACTAATGCGTGGAGTTTACCTAATTCATTTGTAAAATTATTCTGCGACGTTGTATGTTAATTTTTTTTAAAATTTTATGTTGCACTTAATAATTATTGCCCTTAATTTTAGATTAATTGTATTTCAATATGTATATAGTTTAACTGTCATTTAATATTTCACACTAGATCTATACCATTGCAAATTGGAAGCAAATTTAGTGCATTCTTTGATTACTATATCAATTGAATCTTAAATTGCATGTAACTACCTTCAATATAATGAATATAAAATTCAAGAATATGTCTATGATTTTATAAAATATTTTCAAATTTATGTAAAAAATTATTGTCAAATGATTTTTTATATATATGTAATTTCGTTTCTGGTCTTGGGATCTAAAATATTTCCTTTAAACGTACCAAAATATTGGGATTTTAAGAGAGAATTTTTATGGACTATTTGACTTCAAAGAATATATATATAGTCCGACTATGGTGCTTTGCAAAGCACAGAAGCATTGTGTGCTTTGCGCTCTATTCTTAATTTTAAGTCAGAAATGATCGATCTGAACTATTCAATCTAATATTCATATCAAAATCTATTAGTAAATCAAAATTTATATTTTTTTAAATTTTTTTTGCTATTTTTTCTGGTGAGGAGAAAAATGACTTGATCTGAGAATTCTGGTTCATCCAAAAATGACGATTTTCCCCCTATCCAAAAAATAGCAAATAAATTCTAAAAAATATAAAATTTGGTTTACTAATATATTTAAATATGGAGATTAGATTGAGCTGTTTAGATCAATTATTTTTGACTTAAAATTAATAATAGACCGCAAAGCACACAACGCTCTTGTGCTTTGCAAAGCACCAAAGCCTAATTCTATATATATATATATATATATATATATATATATATATATATATATATATTAATGTTTACCCTTGAAAAGTCTCAAGGATTAAATAGCTGAATAATTAAGAATGAATATCAATTATCAGTAATAAATCATAAGAAGAGGAAAGAAGAGAGCAAGAAGGAGAGGGGCCACCGGCCAGAAGAGTCGCTAATGAACTCCGGAACAAATTCATTTGTCCCACAAGGAAATATTGAGGTGAGAGACAAAGGTATAAATAGCCCACCATCCGCTATCCACTCGACGTGAGTGACAGTCGAGAGACTCAAGAGAGAAGGGAAATCTCTCGGGTGTCACCATATGATCATACTTTTTCTGATAAGTGGGACCCACCTGACAGTCCCTCATAAGCAGCTTCAACAGCCTGAACCTAGCTTATCCACTCAATCTAACCAAGCCGGAACAAGAATTAAGCATTAATCCCACATGAAAATCATAGATAGAAGGCTGAAGGTATAAGTACCCTGTCGCCTTCTATTCATTTGAAATGGATGACTCTCAGGAGATCCAGAAGAGGAACTCTCCTGAGGGGTCATCCATTTGAACTATTTTAACTAACAGGTGGATCTCACACCTCAGTGATAAACATCAAGGGAGTCAAGATCCAACCCTAGAAATTAACCTTCAAAGCAAACCCTATGAGCTGAACCAATACAATCCATGTACAACAAGGAGCTGTGTCAATGCCAAACCAGTATTTTGATACAACCGATCACAAAAAATCTCAATGTGATTTTGCTTTCAAAGCTGATCAGAGGCCAAAACTGTGAGCAATCACATGATCAGACCATGATTTGTGTCAATTGATGACAAGTAATCAGCCTTTGACCATATCACCTTCATGAGAATGGATTGAAAGTAGCCGTGAGCAACCATCTGATCAAGTCTAGATTTGTATTAATTGTTGACAAATAATCAGCTTTTGATCAAATCAAACCCTAATTAACATCAATACATGTCTAATTGATGTTTGATTAGGGGGGAGTTTCTGCAAGGAAAGTTTATTTGGCAGAGACACTGAGCTACAACTAAGAAACTGAGATTTTATCAAGAGGGAAATAGGGTCTTCTTGACAAATAAATTTTTAATTCAAGGAGACAGAGGCAAAAATGGAATTAAAAATTACAGGAGTGATCATCATGAATTTAGAGATTTTTGATGAAAATTTCATGATTTTTGGATAAGTGGAGCTATTAAAATAAATTCAGCGAAGATAAAATAGATTAAATAGGCAGATCAAGGGCTGAGATTTGATCAAGGTAACTCTGGGTACAACTTGGGGACAACAACAGCTCTGGGTACAAATTGGGTGTAAGAAGCTAATAGAATATAAAATGATAGAGGAGAGAGAGTGTGGCACGTGTCACAACCCTATTGGTCCATGTCAGCAAGTGGGTCCCACCCTGGCACGAGTCACCTGACAGGTGGGCCCCACCACAGTGCCACGTGGCAGTCAATCAATAGTCTACCTCACCTAGTCCATGCCACATGGCAAGACATCATTCAACCATGTCACACCACCCAGAGACATATGGCAAGACCTAATTGGGCCACATCAGCATTGCTGCCACTTGGCAGTGTGTGAGTGGTGCACAGAAGTGAGAAGAGGTGCCAAATGGCAACACACAGAGAAGCCACCTCAACTTTGTATGTCACGTGGCAATTTACAATTGGTCCACTTCACCACTGTGAGCCCCACCATGCCACAAGATGACTGACAATTGGACCCCACTTGGTGCCACATGGAAGGCACAGATTGGTGCCATATCATCACACAGTGAACACAAGGGTTACATGTAGCCTTATCTGATTAGTACAAGTCAGCACAGGGTGGTACACATGGCATCATTGGTGAGAGCCACATCACTCATCATTAACAGATCATTAGTGTTAAGGGGTTGTTTATTAAGCAATCAACCAATCAGATAGAGCCACCTCAGCACATCAACCCTAATCAGCAGTTAATTAAACTCATAGCTTTAAACCCTTGAGCCTTATAGGTGAGGCCTGACAATCAGAAATGCAAGCAGAGTCGCATAATTAGGCCATGAACTAAGTCCATTCAGTTTGTTCATTCAAATCAACACAACCTATTCAAAATTGAGAATATACAAGGGATGAACCTGGTGTATGCTTCCCCAGTCGCTGGTCTACTCTTCCCTGGCGCTTTGTTGCACGTGTGCCTAGCCCATTCAGTCCAATCGAAGACTCTCCCCGCTCTCTCTTCTTCTTCTCCTCGCGCGCGATCACCGGCTTCTTCTCATGGCGTCTCACCATTGCAAGAGGCTTCGAGACAAGTAGCAAGTATCAATGCTTCAATCAAAGAAGTGAGAACAAGAGGATAACAGTGAAGGAATAATTGAACAATTGAGTGCTTCAAATACCGAATTGAGCACAGAGGAGTTTGCTTGTGCTTAGGCGATGCCAATTGACGAGTAATTGTAAGGCAATTGAGCAGAAAGGGGGATCAAAGATCAAAAATTGCTGAAGACAGTAGCAAAGAGGCAAGCTTAATAGGCACTTCAAAGGTTGAATTACATGATTAAGAAGCTTATCTAGGCTGAGGCGATGCTATCTAACATGAATTCACTGGCAATTGGGTGCAAAGATGCGGACTTGATCAAAGATTGAAAATAGAATAGAAACAATCTCGGTGAAATTGAAGTTAACAATTGAATGAAATGGTGTTCAAACTAGCCGTGAGGGGTTTAAATAGAGGCTAGCAATATTGGGCCCACTTGTCAGTTGAAGTACTCAAGCAATCGAGAGAATTAGGGTCAAATAATTTGTGGCACGGTCAAAACCATAACAGAAAACGGTTAGAGAAGAAGCACAGATCAATCACAGTCGTTCAAGCAACTAGAATGAAGAGTCAAGATCTGTACAAGGTGGCAATCCGACCCAGAGGCAACAACCAATCACAATCAACTGAATTAGCCGATTGAGGCCTATATAAGCTGAGAACCAGTGCTAGTAAAAAAAAGGAGAGAAGAAGTTGAATCGCTGCCGAGCAATTGAGAGCATATACATACTCACACACACATTCAATAGTGATCACTAAGGGAAGAGAGAGAGAGATTACAAGAGTTAACAAAAGAATTTGATCAATTTTGTGTTTTTCTGTCAAGAGTTCAAGGTGATCAATCATGCAAATCGATTCAATTGGTGTTTCTTTACATTTCTTTCTCTGAAATTGAGCTCTAAGCATTCAATTTATGCTTATTAGATAGTCAATTTGACTTATTTCCCGTTCTTACTGCCTTTTTGCGAGGATTTGCTTTTTTTTCTTCTATCTCTCTACTGTTTCTTTTCTAAATCATATCAATTGACACTAGTTAATTGAATCCAGTGAGCCACTGGAAAAATCATGAATTGATTGGTGAGCCTTTAGGCCTGGTTCAGTCACAAACATCAAGAATTTACAATTCATTTGCTACTATATTGATTTTTGTTGAGAATTTTTATTTTCCAATCGATCTTCTTATTTCTAAGTAGATGATAATTGAAAGGTAAGGACTTATTGCTCTGTAATTACTTTGATTGAGTCAATATGATTGATAGGAAGTAGTTAAAAATTGTGTAAGTCCTTTGTAAGTATACTAATTCTGATAAGATCAGTATATCGCCAACCGTCGAAGTTCAATTTCATTAAAGCTATCATCTAACTCAGTGAGCCACTGGCCCTACCTCCTGCTGGGTGAGCATTTAGGCCTGAGAGATGACAATCAAGTGTGCTAAATCTAATTAGCATCTTGAATCGAAGGGGAAATCACAACCGATCGGCACCAAGTGTTGTCAGGAAGTACCATGCCTCAGCATGACTGTGAGAGAAGAAGAGCCCTTTATTTGCTTCACACTACACAAATATATTAAGACGATATACATTGAACTTGTAATTGCTTAAGAGCATTAGTCGATTCCATTGAATTGTAGTTCGACATCGCACACAGCAACATGCATCATGATTTTGTGCTTCAATGATCACTCAATTTAGTGAGCCACTGGCCCTAGATGTGTTTAGGTATGACTTTAGGCCTGAAGAGCGTCAATTTGATGAAAGGAGTCAATAAAAGATCATGGCTCGAGTTAATTGAGGCCGGCATTAACTAATATCGCGCACTACCAATAAGCGAGGTGCTCTAACACTGCTAAGAACAAAGGGAGAAGACCCCTGCTCACCTCAGATTACTCAAACACGTCAAGACGATGCTTATCAAGCTAGCAATTGTCAAGAACTTCGATCAATTCTCTTGAATTCAGCATAGAAGGCATCTTGGTACTAATTTCAACTAGTACACCAACTGGTACTATCACACGGCACTTACTACCGTACAGATCTCCGATCAGACACCACAGAAGGACTCCACACATTGAGACGATGCTAAGGCGTGGGTCTGATCGGAGGAGAGGACCTCCGGTCGCTGAGAACGCCATTTAGCACGGATCTTGAGGCATTAGTAAGAGGCTCAAGAGAGTTTATCTGCACGATTATTGAAATACCTCACCCATCTTGAGATCTATCGATGGATAAGATCTGCCAAGATTTGAGAAAATTAAAGATCAAATATGGGCCTCAGATCCGTCAATCATGCATCTCAGTTAAATCTAGCAGGCCCAGTACAATTGAACATTTAAATAAAACTCTGCACAAATCTTAGAACAATCTAGCGGCCCAGATTAAATGAAATAATTAAACTTGGCCCAGTCAGTGAAAATAAAAGAAAAATAATCCCAGCCCAATTGTTAAAACCCAAAACTTAGTAAATAACTGAAAATTAAAAATAAAAAGTAAATAAATCATTTGGAAGTCTTCTTAAACTCCAAATTTACTCAATTTTATTTTCTAAAAAATTCCTTGTTTTTTATAGTGTTTTTCTATGTAAAAACATTTTTTTAAGAATTTTACTATACTGAAACAATTTAAAAGTAAAATGACATTATTTACTTTTTTTCTGTTTGACCAAGCTTTGACTTGTTATTTTGGCTATTATAAAAATCCTAAAAATCTAAATAAAATTATGAATAATAGCCAACCTATTTTTTATTATTTTTATAAGTGATTTTCTATAAAAATAAAGGGAGTTAAAAATAAAATCACCTTTGTAATTGAGATAATAATAAAGGGTATTACCTTATTAATAAAATTCAGTAATGATGCAATAATTCTTTTGCATTTTGAAGGTGATTAAATAAGCATACACAAGGGGTGTAGATTAGCAGAATAGTTTGCACAAGTAATGCAATATTCAAAATAGTCAGTCAATAATAGTTAGGACAAGAACATCCTTACGCTTGCCAAGAAGACAGTTGAGATTACAACATCAATACAGTGAGTGTGATGACTTCAAAGAAGAACATTATGATGCATAAAGAAGTGACATTATGATGCTGAGATTAATGATTTATCGATCATTGATGCACTGACTACCTCCTAGGATTAGCAGTGTACAGATGAGGGATGATGAGTATCCCTTATAAAAGGACAATGATGCCCTTACATAAGGAATCGTTGTAACGATTCTTTGAATCGTTATACGATTCACCAAAGCGTTGAACGATTTACAAGACGTTGGCAATGATTTGACTATTCTCTGACAAGTCAATGTGCTCTAAGGAATCGTTGTAATGATTCCTTGAATCGTTATACGGTTCATCATAACGTTGTAACGCTTTACAAGATGTTGGCAACGTTTTGACCTCTGTTGACCATCCCTGACAAGTCTGCTATTTTCCAGAAATGTTATAACGATATCTTGAATTGTTATAACGGTTGATAAGGTGGTGACACATTTTTGTCAATTGCTGATGAGTCATCACAATATGGCAGCTTCTGAACTGGTTTGTCTAGAAACTCACCCGCTGATAAACCTGTCTCAATATTAAACCAGCCAAGAGCCCAGAGTTTAATGTTGTGCACAAGTTAACCCTAAATCTGCGAGTCGGCTGGGTGCTCAGGACTCGTGATTTAGTAGTGATCAAATATATTCACATAAAAGGGTGTGAAGTAACACGGTGATTTTTGCACAAGTAATGCAATATCCAGAACAGCCAGTCGAGGTAAGAATATCTCGACGCCCGTCGAAGAATAACCAAGACTATGACATTAGCATAAGCGAAATGACATCACAATGAGGTGATATCATGATGACTCTGTGTCATGAACAAGTAATTCATGACCAGTCAAACTAGTAAGATCAAACTAATCTGTCGATAAGTTTGTCTTCTAGTCCAGAGGATCGAATCGTTCTTTAGTAGATTCATCCTCAAACAGTGGAATGAACCGTTCTGTAGTAGGTTCTTTCACTGACACACGCCTCAATGTCAAGCTGGCTCAGCGCTTCAAGTTTGACTTTGTGTGCAGTTAGTCGTGAAGTATAAAATATTTTTGCACTTCATGTCATATCTCCCATTTCTGAATTCAAAATAACAATCTGACCATTAAAACTGTTCTCCATATTGAAATATGTTTAGAGACTAAATTTTATATTTTTTAGAAATGTTATCTATTTTTTAGGGATGAAAATGCATTGAGTTTGTGATTTTAATAAGAACGATTTTCTAATCCTCAAAATAATAGAAAAAAATTCTAAAAAATGTAAAATTTAACGGTCGGATTGTTATTTTGAATTCAGAAATGGGAGATACGACGTGAAGTACAAAAACATTTTATACTTCGTGACTAACCAATAGTCCGTGTGCTACCGACAATTTCTCCGTCTTTAAAGTTCAAATAGTCGATCCGACTGGTCAAAATATTTTTCATATGAAAATCTAGTTGGTGACCAAATTTTATATTTTTTAGAATTTTTTACTATTTTTTAAGATAACTAGAAAATCACTTGATTTAATTATTATTAGCCATTCAAAAAGAGTCATTTTCTAGCTATCTTAAAAAATAGTAAACAAATCCTAAAAAAATATAAAATTTGGTCTCCAACTAGATTTTCATATGAAAAATATTTTGACCGGTCGGATCGACCATTTATACTTTAAAAATAGAAAAACGGTCTGTAGCACACGAGTCATCCATGCTACAAGTAGCACCATAGCCAAACTCTCTCTCTCTATATATATATAGAGAGAGAGAGAGTAAAGATATCGTGAGTTTAAGCTCATGGAGACCTTTCGTGATGTTAACTCAAAAAATATATCAAATCATCTCCAAATTTTAATTTATCATACTTATTAAATTATTTATATGAAAACCTTATGGGATGCAAAAATTTGAAGTATTTTGAGTTTTTTAAGTCATGGTTTTTAATTTTTAAAAATTAGATCTAAAAATAATAATAATATATTCAATACTTAAACATCATTTTAAAAAATTAAAAATGGTGACTTGAAAAACTCAAAACACTCCAAATTTGTGCATCACATAAGATTTTCATATAAAGAATTTAATGAGGATAATAAATTAAAACTTAAAAATAATTTGATATACTTTTTAAAATTAAACTCACAGAAGATCTCCGTGAGCTTAAACTCACGATATCTCTCTATCTATATCTATATATCTATATAGGGAGGTAATTGCACAAGCATCAAAAATAATTAATTAGGAGGTGCGCATTAAAATCTTTGGCAAGCTTATAGTTTGATTTTAGAGGTTATGACAACTGTTTTTTATTGCTAATGGTTTCCAATTAAATTATGTCTTGATCATGCCAGTGCAGATACCGGAGTAAGATGTAACGGTACAAATTTTGATGGCAATAAAGGAAGAGGAGGAAAGACTTGGCATGAAAGAACATGTTTTTAGGGCTCACCAGTAATGATGTAATCTTAATACCAACAATAGTAGACATTGTACACATTTCCGTCACACGCCCAGAAGAAAGAAAAATGCCAAAGAAAACTTAAACGTCGTTAAATTATCTAGCTATTTATTTTTCCCTTCACGACTCCATTATATTTGCATCAATTATCTAACTAGTTATTTTTGTCCTTCACAACTCCATTTATATTAGGGGTGTCAATGGGTCGGGTCGGGTCGGGTCAGGTCGGGTTACATTATTTTATTATTTTTTTGATCCGATCTGAACCCGACCCGATTAAATTTTGTTTAAAAAATTTTGACTCATATCTGACCCAATGGGTCACGGATCGATCCGACCCAACCTCTGTAAAATAATTAAATATTTATTAAATATTTTTATATAATTTCCAACAATAAACTATTAATTAATTTATAATTAATCTTAATTAGTGTATAATTAGTATATATTTAAGCTTTAATTAGTACTAAATCATAAAATTACTTCAAAAAATATAATTAATCAGAACGAGTCGGGTTGACCCGAACTCGACTCAATCCGATTCGGATCAAAAAAATAAACCCATATCCGACCGATTTATTTTCAGATCGGGTCGGATAAAAAATTTACACCCCTTATTAAGCAACAAGTACTGCAGTGTGCACCGGAAGGTTGATCGATCTCTCAATTAACGCATTCCAAATTATATATGAACCTTGATTTAAAAAAAATATATTTGTTAAGTTTCGCAAAAAAAAACAAAATTTATAGTAATAAAGAGTGACGTGTGACATTCTATAAAATAAAATACATAACAAAAATTAGATAGCAATAATTAAAATGCAAGTAGAATTCAATTTTTAAATGATTATTCAATTGATTATTCGGTCAATTATATATATAATTTTAAAAATATATAATATATGATTATGTACAGTCGGATCCGATTTAGATAGATTTCTAAAAACAAAACTCATAACTCAAACTAACATAATGGATTAGTCAAATTATAACCCAATAACACTAATTTCAATCAGATAAAAACGGATTGAATCAGATGAATTGAACGGATCAGATGTATTGATAGGCTTTTTGTACAGCTCTGACTTTACCCCCCCCCCCCCCTCCAAAGCAACCTACTTCCATTTTATTTTCTTTTTTGTCTAGCCACGTTTTACAAAAATAATGTTATTAAAAGTTAAAAAAAATAAGGATAGAGGAAAAAAAACTCACCTACTTCCCTAGTGTGATCCCAAAAGAGGAGAATGTAAAGTAGAACAGAAAGGAGAATTTTCTTTTCTTGTAAATTATTGGCACGTTTTAAAAAGTCAGAAGCGTGACAAAGTCAAGAGAACGTGATGGAAACGACTTGTCCGTACTCTCCTCTTTTTTTTTTTTTAGGATGAAGTAATCCATGGTTCGGAGTTGGGAGCTTATCTTATTTCATCTTTGACCCTTTTTCTACGATTCCCACAATCTTTATCCAATTAATATCTTTACATTTTGAAAATTAGTTGTCGATAATTACTTGATTTAGTAACGGAGGTAATGTTATCGATCCCTGTAGAAGGTAATATTTAATATTTTAAAAAGAGTCTTTTCAAAGATATTTAAAGGTGAGGAGCTCATATGCTCATTTTTTTATCTAAAAGATTATCTATATTAACATTGAATTTAACGTATTGCATTTGTAAAAAGAAGAAAAAAGAACGCGAAATAAGCTTTTATTTGTGCATAAGCACCAATTTTTGATAGTTTATCGGACAAAATACCGTACGGTAGGGCTGTACACCCTTTTGGTCATTTACCTTATCCGTATCGTACCCGATAAGATGGATATAGATAAGATTTTAAATTTCGTTAGGTCATCGGGTATGAATATGGATAAGAAAAAAATTTCATTAACTTATCGGATATGGATATGGGTAAAGAGTTTTCGTTACCCGTTATCCATTGGGTAAATTATATATATATAATTATTTTATATTTTTAATAAATATATATAGTTAAATTATATAAATATATATAGTAATTAGTATATATTTTTATGACAATTGACATGAAAAAAATATATAATTTTTGTTATATCTAAAATGTTAATTATTATTATACTTTATTAGTATATTTATTTAATTCTATTTATTTATCTAAATCATATAATTTTTTATTGAATTATTTTTATTTTTACTCATTTTATGTCGTTACCTAAAATTTTTAATGGGTAAGAGTAGGATATGGATAAAAAAAATTTAATGGATATAAATAAAATATAGATAATTTTTAATGTATAAGAATATGAAAATATCTTCATTTGTAAGTTACCTTATCCATTGACAGCTCTGCCGAACAGACTTGAGAGTCTGTACTGCTGTACTGAAATTACTGGTTCAGAATAATTGAACCAAGTTTTCAAATTTTCTATGATTTAAATTCTATGTTATCTCTGTTATTCTTTTTTTGACAGCGGATCTAATCTAATTCTAATTTATAGTGAAATTCACCGTCAGCGAGAAATTAATAGAGATAACAAGGAAATTTGAATCACGGGGAATTTCATTGCTTGAACCAACATGTAGTCATACATAGGGCTGCACAAAAAAGCTCGGGCTCGTGGCTCAGCTCGGGCTCGGATCGGGCTCGAGCTAATCTGGCTCGAGCTAAAATGACTCGAGCTAATTTGGCTCGAGCTAATCTGGCTCGATAGTTAAATGAGCCGAGTTTGAGTTGGGGTCGGCTCGGCTCGTGGCTCGACTCAGCTCGAATAAAAAATAGTTTTTATAATTTTTTTTTGCCGAACTCTAATCCGATAACTCCTCTCTCATCATCTCTCACCATCTTATCGTGTCAGCGGCTTAAAGACGTCTCTTGCTCGCTCGTAGTTAGATTTGTATATCTGACTCGATAGTTTTTTGTTGGTCCATCCATTCAAATTAATGCAGCGAATATGTCATTGAAAGAATAGTTTGTTGATATAACAATTTTGTACCAATTCTCATACAAATCTTCTAGATATACCAACTTTATAGTTTGTAGATGTATTAAATCTAAATATCAAATTGAGTCAACGCACATGCATTGGCTCGTGAGCCAGCTCGCGAGCTAGCTCGAATAGTAACGAGCCGAGTTTGAGCTAGGTTTTTCAGCTCGAACCGTTTCACGAGCTCGGCTCGGCTCGACTCGAATTTTCATGAGCCGAGCTTGAGTTAAGTCCAGCTCGACTCGACTCGACTCGTTTGCAGCCCTAGTCATACACATCCTCTGACAGGTGTTACTGCGCTGCACACGCTCACTAAAGAGTAAATTTTTTGGACTCATCTCAATGAAATCTAACATTCCCTCTGCATACAGTAAGGTAACGTGTCAGAGGATGCAAATTTAATATATTGGGTGTGTTGTTGATGAGTTCGCTTCAAATTAAAATAAATATGTGTATCTAAAATTTTATTTGATTTATTAAATTATAAATTTAATTAAATTTATAAAAATATTAACCGAATAAATAAAAATTTTATATGATTTACTCCGTTACTAAATTATATTAATTAAAGAGGATTGAAAAATATCAATAATTATAAAAAATGATAGAAGAAAAAAATAGTTATTTGTATAATTCAAATTATCTTTGATATAAATAAAACTTATTTATATCTTTGATATAAATAAAACTTATTTATATCTTTGATATAAATAAAACTTATAAAAAATAAATATATTCAAATTATCTTTGATATAATTCTTATTTATATCAAGTGAAATAAGTTTACTTAATAAATTTTGAACTATTTAGTTTATTCGATTTAAAAAACATAAACTGAATTAAAGAATAAAAATCAAACTAGCTAAAATTTATAACTAAATTTTTTTAAAATTAAACCAATTAACTAGATCCGTTTGTACACTCCTACCAACATAATTATATTTTATAAAGATGATTTCTGAATTACTCGTCGTACACTCGTACCGCCTAATAGCAATGTGCTATTTCAATCTCAAACATAATTTTTTTTTACCTTCGTGACTATTTCAGAAACTATTGTAAACTGTTGTTCCTAACGGCACTAATAATGACAATAAAATAATTTTGTGTTGGTTTTACAATTTAATATTAAAAAATAAAATAAAATAGTGTAAAAAATAACACGAGATGTAACGAAGAAAACACTCAATAATCATACTAATCTAATCTATTAAAGATTTAGTGAAATAATTTTGAGATTAGAACAAAGTATTTGAAGGTTTTCAAAGGTTTGAAGTGACGGTTAGGGTTTCTCAAAAGTATGGCTGTGAAAAATTGCTATTTTGGAGAGAAAAAATATTATCTTTTATAGCCGGACAACAAATCGGTCATATCTGTTGCCACAATTGTGTAACCGTTATAACGATTATGAAAAGCTGAAGAAATTTAAACTATAAGTTATAACAAAACTTATGACAGTTACCACAGAAGGCTGAAGGTTAATGTTGCAACGGTTATGTTAACAGTTACAACGCCCGAAAAGCTGAAAGATATCTGAATTATCAGTTGCAATGGAACTATAACCATTGCAACGGAAGTCTATCAGTTGCAACGGTTATGGATTAGTGACACTTTGGTAACTTCTCGACAAGTTTTGAACATATTTTGATTTATTCCATTACAATAGTTTTATTAACGGTAACAACGGTTATTACCTGAAATACACTAAAAAATATTCTGAGATCATCTATTATAACGATTATGGATTCCACTACAACGGTTAGGGTATTATACCTTTATTTTATTTTTGTTTTTATATCAAGATTACTTTAGTCACATTTTGTGCGACCCTTTTTCGCGCGCCGCCGCACCGTCGCTGGGCGATGGGTTTGCGGAAGAAGGACACGGAGATCCCTCCCGAGCGTGCATCTGCTGGGTGCCGGCTGATTCTGCCGTTTAGAGAGATTTGGATGCACATTCAGAGGGTTTTTTAGTGATTGTGAGTTCTTGTAGATTCCGGTGGGCGCAAGCCCCCACCGTTAATTACCCTGGGCTACTAACCTCGAGGCACCTCTGGATCTTTGAAAGAGAGAAGCAAATAGTATAGTTAAAAGATGGTCAAGTGGTCGTCTGGGTTCACAAAAGGAGTCCATGGAAGACGAACCTACAAACAGGTCGGTTCAGTCTTTACTTAATCCTATGGAAGACGAACCTACAAACAGATCGGTTCAGTCTTTACTTAATCCTATGGAAGACGAACCTACAAACAGATCGGTTCAGTCTTTACTTAATCCTATGGAAGACGAACCTACAAACAGATCGGTTCAGTCTATGCCACCTCGAGATATAACCTTACTACAGACCAGGTTAATCTCTTCAGAGGGGCTTGAGGTGAGTCTACTACAGAACGACTCAACCTCCGTTGATCTAGAAGATAAACCTACTACAAAACGGTTCAATCTTAACTAGTCAACAACCAATCACACAAAATACAACTCGAGGCACTGAGCCGGTTGATCTTGAGGTTAGTGAATCAGGAGAAGGGTGGATATGGCCCACGTGTTTCTTCTCACCGATCTTCTAGATCATGAATTCGAAGCACTAAGCCGATTCATAAACCTAGGAAACACAATTACACACAATGTTAAACCTGAAGCGCTGGGCCAGCTTAACACTGAGGCATGTGTTAGTGAAGGAACCTACCTACAGAACGGTTCACATTCACTGTTTTGTGGATGAATCTACCACAGAACGATTCGATCTCACAATCTCGGGAGATGAGTCAGAAGACAAACTTATCGACGGATGAGTTCAGTCTTGCTAGCTCAAATGGTCATGAATTACTTGTTCATGACACCGAGTCATTAAGATGTCACTTCTCGCGGACATCGTAATGTTCTTCTTCTTCAAAGTCGACATATCTCTCCATGCTGATGTCGTAGCTTTGGTCATTCTTCAGTGAGCGTCAAGATGTTCTTGTCCCGACTAATCATTCTATATGTTGCATTACTTGTGCAAAATCGCCATGTTGCCCTACACCCCTTGTGTGAGCGTATTTAGTCATGAGTTACTTGCTCATGGTGATGGGTCATTAAGATGTCACCTCTCTAGGACATCGTAATGTTCTTCTTCCTCAGAGTCGACATATATCTCCATGTTAATGTCGCAGCTCTGGTTATTCTTCATCAAACGTCAAGATGTTCCTGTCTCGACATATCTCCTCATGTTGTTATCGAAGCCTTAGCCATTCTACGTCAAGATGTTCTTGTCTTGACATATCTTCTTCATGTTGCTATCAAAGCCTTAGTCATTCTACGTCAAGATGTTCTTGTCTCGACATATCTTCTCATGTTACCGTTGCAACCTTGTTTATCCTTCGTCAAGATGTTCTGGTCCTGACTAATCGTTCTAAATGTTATATCATGTGTGCAAACATTCTCATGTTGCTCCACACCCCTTGTGTGAGCGTATTTGTTCATCTTCAAAATGTAAAAAGGCCTATTACATAATATCTTCCATTATTATTTCTATTATAAAGATGCATTTATTTATTATTATTATTATTATTATTATTATTATTTTTAAACTCTATTTATCTATGTAGAAAAATTATTTGCAAAAATAATAGGAAAATGGGTTAGCTATTAACTAGAATTTTATTTATATTTTTTTGGGATTTTTATGATAGCTAAAATAGTGGAATTTTATTTTTATTATTTCTGAACTCTATTTATTTTGTAGAAAATCACTTACAAAAATAATAGAAAATAAAATGGCTATTTTTTTATTTATATATTTTTTTAGAGTATTTATTATAGCTAAAGTAATAGAATTTCATTATTATATTTCATTATGTTGAAACACTATTCATTATGTAAGAGTTATTTACAAATCAAAAGGGATGAATTAGTTATATTATTTTTATTATTATTATTTTTTAAAATCTATAATAGCTAAAAGAAATCATTATTAATATTCTATCCTATTTATTATACTTTTCATTATATATATTTTTTATCATTTCTATTTATCATTTATAGAAAAATATAAGATTTTTATTATTATCATCATTATTATTTGAAAATAGCCATAAGGGATGAAATTCATTATATTCTTTATTACAAATATTATTTTTATTACATTTTATTCATCAAAAATATTTTTATTGTATATTTGTATAGAAATAACAAAAGAAATACAATTCATTTTATTATAAAACTATATTATCATTCTTTATTATAGAAGAAAATGCATTTACTATCTATTACCATGGTAGTATATATTTTTTTATATTTTGTGCTATTTATTTTTATTATTCTAGAAAATATCAACATAATATCTATTATTATTTATTTTTATTTATCAAAGAATATAGCTAATCTCATTATTTATTGTGGCATATTACTATTGTCATTATTATTTCATGAAAAATTACTTGAAAAATCAGTAAAATATATCTAACTATTATTCATGATTTTATTTGAATTTTTGGGATTTTTATAGTATTTAAAATGACAAGTCAAAGCTAAGTCAAATATATCAATATATGTAATATCTTTTGCTTTCTAATTGTTTTAACATGATTATATTTTTAAAACTGGAATATTATCATATAGAAAAATAGTATGAAAAATAAGGAAATTTTAGAAACAAATTTGAGTTAATTCGGAGTTCAGGAGCATTTTCAAATGATTTATTTACTATATATAATCAATGTTCTGTTATTAATTGATTAATGGGTTTAATCTGGGCCTTAGGATTTGTATCAAGATTAGCACAACTCTTTATTTAACTTTCATGTTTACTTGGGCTGCCAGATTAGATTAAGATTTGCACTAGACGGATTAAAGGCCCAGATTGATTCATACTTTAATTTTCTAAATGTTCAATAGCCCAGATCCTTTGGATTCATCTCAATATTCGTGCGGCCTTTCAAGATTAGTGCAGGAGATCCTCTCTCTGTCTTTCTTCTACCGTGCTTCAAGATACGTGCCAGGAGGTTGATTCCGGTGTTCCGGCGATCTGATTGATGATCGGACACTACAATCGGCGTCGCCTTGGCTTGCAGAACCTGACTACACCTTTTGATTGTACAACGGTGCGGTGGATCGTCGGCACCACCGTACACAATTGACCGGACTATACCGCTTTTGGTACCGATCGATTTTCTTGATCAAATCAGATTGATTCACTCACAATTTCTTGTAATTCTTGATTCATTTACGTAATTCCAAGTCTCAATTAACAGAACTAGTAATTTAATCACTACAACAACCTTTTCTTTTATTTGGATTACGATGAAACAGTGGCTGAGAACGGTACCGATTGGCAATTCGATATTATACTCAGTGTTTCTAATCAATTGCTTCAATTTAGTCGATCTTATTGATACAGAACCCGTCGCCTATGCAATGCGCTTTGATCAAAGCATATAGCTTGATCGATTGAAGTATTTTCGAATGCTATTACATTACTGGTTCAGAATTCTAGCAATTAACTTCAGAATCACGATCAATCACTCGATTAAAAGTTGAATTCTTGAAGCAATTGCTTAGAAACACAGAGGCTAAGAGGTCAATGACCTTCGATCAGCCAATTAGAGCTAAGAGATCACTTGATCTTCTATTAGCTTTTTCTGACAGATTAATTCATTCCCTTAATTACTCAATTAATCAAGAAAGAAACAAAAAGATAGAATAGAAAAGATCTAAATAGCAAGGCGATAGTTCAAGGAAGAGATTCAATCAAGAAAGTTGAGAAATTCAATTGAATTGAAAAGGAAATTTACGACAATGCAAATAACAGTATCAAGAACTCTTGAATTACTCAAAATTGAGCACAATTACCACTCAAACTCTCTATTTACAATGAATACACTCACCTTCCCTTCTTCTCTGTAGCTCTGAGCTCTTAGATTGATTGTTAATGGTGGAAAAGGGTGACTGTTTGCCAAGTTCTCAACACTTGTTGAGATCAATTGGCCTTCTAGCTTCTCACTTGCTCTCTAAGCTTCTCAGGGATCTCACAGATGCTCTAAGGGTCGTGTGTATGCCTCTGGTTCTTGGTTCTATCCACTGGCTAAGGGTTTATATAGAAATCCATTGGTTTGACCGATTTTGACCATCTCAATCCAATTGCACATGGTGCATTATACTCTTCACTCTAACTGCTTCCTTGTATACCCTATGGTTCACTGAACCGAGTTTCTATTGCCTAACTCATGTGTAACTGCCCAGAGGTTGTTAAGCTTTCCATTTATTTACTGATTTGCCACTATTCGGCCTTCACACTCTTGCAAGCCTCTCTAGCCCTTTCTAGAACTTTTCAGGCCTTATACTATGCCTATATAAGCTGCTAGCATGCTCCCTCGGCTCCATTTTACAGAGTTGATCTCAATTCACATCTTTTCTCCCATTACAAGCCATAATCAAGTTTCAAACTTTCAACTCGGTTCCTTGCTTGTTTCTTCTGTCTCAAGGCTTCATCATCATCAATTCAGTGTCAGGCAACTCCTTGTGCTCTTATCTAGTCGATTTGCAAGCTTCATCACAGTGTTTGATCAACTCACTTCTAGGCCGAGTTGTGAATTGGTGCATGATGTGTGTATTTTACACACATATTCTTTAGGGTAAAACCGTGTCTTTTGGTATAAACTTAAGCTTTATTGGTCCAATTAATTATAATTTAGGGCATATCATTGCATTTGTCGTGTTGTACCTCTTTCTTGACTTGCAGATTCGAAATATTACGAAATCCCGACTTTTAGAGCACTTTTCTGCCTTTCTGGTACGTGTTTCTTGAACTTATCTAAATGGGGAAACTCACCATGGTGAAACTTACCAACACACACCAATTGAGTGGAATAATGAGTGAAATGTGAGATCTACCAAAATGCCAAAGGCACAAATTATTGGAGAGATGTGAGATTCCACATATATGTGCACTGATACACACTTCACCCACTTTAAATGAAACATCTGAGTTCCACAGAAAGGCATAGCCGCGTGTGTCGAAAGACGCAGCCCCGGTGTTGTCCATTCTGACCGGGAATAATTAGAATGGACAGGGTTTGGCGCCTGTCCCTCACAGGTTCCATTGGGTCACAAGGGAACCCGGCTTTTTGCTAAATCCTTTGGTGTTTGGTGTTATATCCAAGAAAAAGCACTGCACGCCCAAAGATGAGTTCACTTCGTGTGATCTTGGAGGGGTCAGAACAAAGGACTACTCGTTGTGCCTGGCGCTTGCGTCAAAACAACGAGAATGGTGAAAGTCTTACCATACACACACTAAACACCAGTTGAGAGTGATATTGAGAGAAAAGTGAGTCTACCAAAGCACGCAAATTGCCTAGCGGAGTGACTTGTGAGAGTCCACAAAAACACGTACACATCCACTTTTCACTTCCAATCATTGAGAGTTAGGAAGATTCCACATATGGCTAGTTGCGAAGTGCCAGAAATGTCGTAACCTAGGTTGAGTTCATCTGACCTGGCAAAATAACGGATGAACGTGGTTGCGGGATTGTCCTGGGTGTTCCCCAAACAGTCGTCCCTTGGTTTGTACAGTTGGCCAAGTAAAACCGACAACTGAAATAGTGCTTCGGAAGGCGGGATATCATGTAAAGGCCCTGAGCAGAGGTCAACGGGTCGTCTACCATTGTCTGCGATCAGTTCAGCAGTGTTTGCAGAGGCAGGCGAGTAGTTCCACATTGGAACATTGATGTATGCGAGTCGCTCACCATTACCAACGTGTCGTCCACAATGGATTTGCACCACCAGACACTCAGGTATTGGCATACATCAATGTAAATGGCTGCATCTGATTTTACGTGGCAGAACAAGACCCAACGAGTCGTTCACTACTGTCAACGGGTAGTTGAAGGCCCTGCCCAGTTTTGGAAGGAAATCTGCTGAAGATCTGTTTTGGAGACGCGTTTTGGGGCTTATAAAAGGAGAGTTTCTGCAGGGATTCGGAGGAGGATCTTGTAGGGTTTCAAGGGAAGAGATTGGAGGCGGCTACCAACCTTGGAGAGCACGAATTTTAAGAGAAATTCGACCACGAAGACAGCACCTCGCTCATCTTGAGATCTTCGGTTTTATCAACATGATCTCTTATTTTCTTTACTTTTCTTTGTGTTCTTTTGTCATGACTGAGTAGTTTACTTGTTCTTAGGGATTAGGGTAGATTGTTGTGAATGGATTGATGATTATGCTACGTTTTTATTGTTGTATTATGTTCAACTTGTTGCACGTTAATAATATCTTTGCATGAATTGATTGTTGTTTTGTATGGTAAACCCACGGATGAAGGCCAAGTCCGGTGTGGTTGTTAATATCAACTGACCAACCTTTATTTTATGCATTGCTTGAGTTGATCTTCGGATCCATAAGTACCCGAGAGGGGAAATTGCGTTATACGACGGTATTAACGGAACTTAGGTATAAAACAAGTTGATTTATGGTTAGTCATAATCCTAGAAATGTTTTAATGAACTAATAACATTATAAAGTCCAACACACGAAAGTTGAGGAGTCAATCTGACCATTAGTTTCATTGAACGTTCATAATACACGATAGAAGCCTATGTTAATTGGTTTGACGGCTGTCTGGCAAATGTCAACTGGTCGTTCAGGACACTGAACGGGTAGTTGACCATCTGTCAGCGCTGTTGAACAGCGACAAGACCAATGTCTGCAGGTAGTTCAGGACACTGAATGCCCTGCAAACATCGGTATTGTTTACCTAGCATGCCCTCTGCGAGTCGTTCAGGACACTGAACGGGTCGCATACCTATGTCGGCGGGTCGTTCATAGTAGTGAACAGGTAGTTGACCATTGATCCAGAGCAACAATTGATCCCGAACTCCCTAGGAATACCTTTTATAGTTAAGTTTAAAACCAAAATTTTATTTGCACTTGTTTACTCTCTATTTTTAATTGTCTTTTAATTACTTAGGATTCCTTAATCAAAACAATTGCTTACAACCCCCCATTTTATACAAAAATACCAAAAATAGTTTTCGAGTCCAAATTAAAGTCGGTTTAGAAGTAAGTCCCGTCTCTGTGGTTCGACCCTGATCTGCAATTGACCGTCGTTTGGTGCGACGTAAAACTGGGATTAGGAAAGTATAAATAGTATTTGATACAACACCCAACATCAAATTGGCGCCGTTGCCGGGGACGGTGTATTTATTTCTAAACTCGTCTTTAGTTTCTTTTTTTTTTAGTCCTAACTTTCTTCTTCTTCTCATCTTTGTCTGTTTCAGGTGAACTAAACTGGATCGATTCCCTACGGTTGGAGATTACAACCTAAGGAGTGGACGCCGGTTCCCGAACCCGATTGCATCAACCGATTCAGACACCTCTTCTTTTTCTACCACCATGGCGGAGAACTGGGAGGAAGAAAAGGCTCGCCTTGAGGCCGAGTTAGCACAACTCCGACTTCAGAGGGACGCGCGACGTACTCTGATGGACTACCACGTCCCGCGAGCGGACGACGCGCGAGGTCCAATTGTTCTTCCGACATTTCAAGGAGAACAACCGCATCTCAACTCCAGTCTCATCAACATAATTCAACAGAACACATTCCACGGGATGGAGCATGAGAACCCGCACGACCACCTCTACCGTTTCCTTCAAGTCTGTGATACCGTGAGACGAGGTGACGCGCCGGAAGACTACGTTCGATTGCACTTGTTCTCTTTCTCTATGAGGGACAAGGCACTCGCTTGGTTTAATTCTCTTCCTCGAGGCTCAGTTGGTACCTGGGCCAACATGTCTAATCTCTTCTTGACTAAATACTTTCCACATAGAAAAACTGCTAAAATTAAAGCCCAAATTAACGCATTTAGTCAAAGGCTTGATGAATCACTTGGTGAAGCTTGGGACAGATACAACCAACTCTTATTGTCTTGTCCCCATCATAATGTGCCCGATTGGATGTTAGTAGAGTCATTCATGAAAGGGTTATCTGATAATGACCGCTTTATTGCTAATACTGCTGCAGGTGGATCAGTTATACACATTCCTCCCGAGGAGGCACTCAAACTCTTCGCTAGACTTGCTCTTCAGCACCAATGGCCATACAAAGATGACGTCCGAGCTTCTGGAGGAGGGAGATACGAAGTTGACAAGTACATAGCTCTGGAAGCCAAGTTGAACGCACTACAATCACAACTCAATAAGCAGGCAGAAACCGCTAAGGCCATCGAAACACCGAGCTGTGAACTATGTGGTGACGAGGGACATGTCTACGCTGACTGCCCCCAAAGGACGACCGAAAATGAAGTAAATTCTCTAAATAGCATACCTTCCTACTTCCCTAAGCCACCGTTCAGTCAATCCTACTCTAGGGATTCCACAGACCGACAATATTGGAAGGAAAACCCTGACCGTCCTCACTTTGGGCAATCTGGCAACAACAACCCTCCAAGGTACCAAAACCACGGGCCCAACCAAGGCAACAATAACCGCCCACCATTTACTTCGGGGCAAGTCCAGCTCAACCAAGAATTCAAGAGCTTTATGCACGAGCAAGGCAAGGTGAACATGATAATTCTTGAAGAGCTACAAAAGATCCGAGAGGCTCAAACCAATGGATCCACCTCTGAGGCACCAAAGTTGCCAACAAAACCGGTGCCAAATCCATCGAGAGATTGCAAGTCTGTTCATGTCCTACGGAGCGGCAAGTCTTACGCTGGTCCCACGAACCCCGAGGTGGTTCCGACAACATCTGATCCTGCACAACCACCCACTGTTCCAGAGGCTGAAATAGAGGTGTGCGACCCGTTGGGTGTGGTATGCGACCCGCTAACAGTTGCACAGAGGCCTGACAGAGCTGTGAACGACCAGTCGACAGTGGCTGAAGCAGTGTTGAACGAGTCGCAGACAGTGGTAGACGACTCGCATACAGAGCCACAGACGGAGAAATCCACCCCGAATTCCGAGGACAATTTGCATGTGTGGGGGAAGGAAAAGCCAAAACCAGTCAAGGTGCAACAACCTTACAGGCCACCAGTTCCATTTCCGCAGAGGCTTGCCAAGCACCGATTAGAGGAACAATACTCGAAATTCATGGAGGTATTAAAACAACTTTCTATTACTATTCCTTTTACTGATGCTCTTGCACAGATGCCTACATATGCCAAGTTCTTGAAGGATCTCTCGTCAAACAAGAGGAGTTTGAAGGATTGCAGCAGCGTGCAACTCAACCTAGAATGCAGCGCAGTCGTGAGTCGTGAGCTACCTCCAAAGCTTGGCGATCCGGGTAAGTTTACTATCCCTTGTACCATTGGTAAAGCTGTAATAAAAAAGGCTCTATGTGATTTGGGTGCGAGCGTGAGTCTTATGCCTCACACCGTCTTTAAAAGGATTGGTGTGGGCGAGCTCAAGGCCACCCGTATGACTTTGCAGCTTGCAGACTCTTCTACGCGTCTGCCATTGGGGATAGTGGAGGACGTGCCTATGCAAGTTGGGAAATTCTTTGTGCCAGGAGATTTCGTGGTTGTGGACATGAAAGAAGACAAGGAGGTACCGATCGTCCTCGGTCGCCCCTTCCTTAGAACTGCCCGAACAGTATTTGACACATACCAAGGCACGCTAACCATGACCGTCGGGGGAGAAAAGGTGCAGTTCCAAGTCGATAAAGCGATGAAGTATCCCGACATCCCCGACGAATGCTACCAAGTAGACATCATTGACGAGGTGGTCCAAGAAGTGCAAGAAGGCTTCCTCGAGCGACAACACGATCCACTAAGGTATCATTCTGACTTCTTCTCTCAATTTCAGGAGGTTATGGACTCGGACATGTCGCGTTGCGCAACGGTAGTCCATGTTTCAGCAGAAGGGGACGCGCATGTTTCAGCTGTCAGTACCAATGTCTGCGACCCATCTGGTAACCCCAATGACCCGCTGACAGAGGTATGCGACCCGCTGGCAGCTCTGGATGACTCACAGACAACTGATCTAGAGCCCGGTGAGGGCAGCATTCCACCATTTGACACTCCTAAAAAGGTCGAACTTAAGCCACTGCCCGACAACCTCAAGTATGAGTTTCCAGATGAGGAAAAAAATTTTCCTGTTATTGTGGGTGCTCAATTAAGCCCCGATGAAACTAATAAACTTTTGGATAAGACGGTGTCGGTGACGAGGAAGGATTGGGCTTTCAAGCTCAACGACGCACTTTAGGCGTACCAGACCGCTTTCAAGACGCCACTCGGAATGAGCCCGTTCATGCTAGTCTACGGGAAGCCCTGTCACTTGCCCGTCGAGATTGCACACAAGGCATACTGGGCCACACGCACGCTCAACATGGAGCTACAAGCCGCCGAAGAGAAGCGTATCCTCGACTTGCACGAACTGGAGGAAATGCGTCTTCAAGCCTACGAGAACGCCCAAATCTACAAGGAACGCACAAAGAAGGTGCACGACGAGCGCATTTCGCGCCGTATCTTCAAAGAAGGTGATCTTGTACTTTTGTTTAATTCTAGACTAAGGCTTTTTCCTGGCAAGCTCAAGTCTCGATGGTCCGGACCCTTCACGGTGAGGAAAGTCTATCCTTTTGGAGCGGTGGACATTTCGGGCAAAGATGGTAGAATCTTCAAGGTGAATGGTTACCGTCTCAAGACGTACATTGCTGACCGAAATAATGACGAGCGTCTGAGCTTGGACTTGTCCGAGCCTATCCCCGCAGAAACTTAGACGCAATAGGGTCAGGCTCGGGACCTAAAACAAGCGCTTTTCGGGAGGCAACCCAAAATTTTTTTTTCCTTCTTTATTTTTTCTTTTATTTAATCTGTGCATGTTTTATTTTCTTTACTTTTGGCTCATGCAAATATTTGACGTATTTTTCATGAGTTTTGAGTTGTAGAAATTCGTGCGAAAAAGAGTAGCTGAACATGATTGGATAACCCGTCCAGGTCAGTGTGCGACTCGCAGGCGGCTATCTGGCAATGCTGTGCGACCCGCATAGGACCTTGAACGATCCGCACAGCTCTGTCGGGAGGTAGATATGGAAAGTGGAATCTTTGTGAACGGATTAGGAAAGCTGATGAATCAGACTTGGAAGGGACTATTAACTTGCCTTACTTGTCCTCCTCTGATTATATATCTCTAACCCACCTTCCTCCTTTCTCTCTATTCTAAAATTTTTTTTTTGGAAACAACTTTTTGCCTCTCTCTTTTTTTTTCTGTCCAGCCAGAGCAGCCGTCAACTGGTCGTAGAGAACCCTCAACTACCCGTTGAGCACTGTCCAAAGGCGAATTTTAGACATTTTCGCTGTTCCCAAAGCAAGTTCCAAGATGCCCTGGAAAGCGACAGTCAAGAGGGTCCCCTGCAGAAATCCCAAGCCTACCCACGACGTCGACTTGACGATCACGCTTGCGGAAATCAAGAAGGAAATCCGAACACGAAAGAAAGCAACTCGAACTAATCCCCAACCTCAAGCACCAAGAGTAGCCGCCCGAAGATACTCCAGCGAACAGCTCGAATGAGAGTAGATCCTAGATGGTGGGGCCGACAAATCACGCAACCAAACTCTTGGCGAGTGGATGCAAGTTGGTGGGCGGAGACACAGACGGTTCTTGGATCGTTCTGCCCATGGGCTAAACCCTAGGCATCGAGGGAGTACACCTTCCCCTTACCTTTTCTCTTGATCTACTTTTGAATTTTTGGCACCGCGGACAGTGCAAGGGTAAGCATGGGGGGGGGTAGAATAAAAATTGTAAATAGTCAATATTTGCTTGAACACTTTTCTTGATTTTCTTTTTCATTTTGCATGATAATTGTTGTTTTTTCTAATTTTTATTTTGTGATTTTTGTTATTTGTCCATGTAGTCGTCGAAAGCTTTAACCGAAGAAACGATGGATGTTGGGGTGCAAAACAGAGAAGAAACGCTGTCTGGCAGTGTTATGCGACCCGTTTGGCACTGTCTACGACCAGTTGACATATGCCAGACAAAGGAAAAAGGTCAGGAACACTGTCTGCGACCTGTTGAAGACCCAGCGGGAGCAGGGGCAGGAGCAGTAGATTGACGATATTGCCGAGTACCTATACCAGTTCCACATGCGCGGGTACGAAGCAGACAGTGATGTGAGAGCATCGGGCGACGACACTGCCGCTGGAGGCAACGACGCCGCCACTGGAGACGACGGACAGTGACGCACCTCAGGTTGTATTCTATCTTTCTCTCATTTTCCTTCTTATCTATGATCCTTTGCACTAGGGACAGCACATGGTTTTAGCATGGGGGGGGGAGATAGAATAAACCTGAGTAGTTTTTAGGGTTTCTTTTCGTTTTTGTCTACCTTTTGCATTTTTAGGGCATTCTTTTTCATTTTTTTTTATTTTTTTTAGCATTTGCATTTAGTTTAATTACTTGAGTCCGAGTAGCTGTACTCTTTTCCTACTCCGCTGGACCGCGGAAAGGTTTTTGATGAGGCAGCACCCCTTTTTGGTTGGGTAGGAGAATTTCTCCTTTAGCATAACACGTGCCACTTTTGTGGCGTGGAGTGAATGAGGCCTTAGGAATGGCTCTGAGAGACCAAATTGAGGTAGTATTCTTATTTCTTTCTTTTTCTGAGTTCATACCAAAGTCCGATTTGTGTTTGACTTGCTTGAGGACAAGCAAAAGGTTAAGCATGGGGGGATTTGATGTGTGTATTTTACACACATATTCTTTAGGGTAAAATCGTGTCTTTTGGTATAAACTTAAGCTTTATTGGTCCAATTAATTATAATTTAGGGCATATCATTGCATTTGTCGTGTTGTACCTCTTTCTTGACTTGCAGATTCGAAATATTACGAAATTCCGACTTTTGGAGCACTTTTTCTGCCTTTCTGGTACGTGTTTCTTGAACTTATCTAAATGGAGAAACTCACCATGGTGAAACTTACCAACACGCACCAATTGAGTGGAATAATGAGTGAAATGTGAGATCTACCAAAATGCCAAAGGCACAAATTATTGGAGAGATGTGAGATTCCACATATATGTGCACTGATACACACTTCACCCACTTTAAATGAAACATCTGAGTTCCACAGAAAGGCATAGCCGCGTGTGTCGAAAGACGCGGCCCCGGTGTTGTCCATTCCGACCGGGAATAATTAGAATGGACAGGGTTTGGCGCCTGTCCCTCACAGGTTCCATTGGGTCACAAGGGAACCCGGCTTTTTGCTAAATCCTTTGGTGTTTGGTGTTATATCCAAGAAAAAGCACTGCACGCCCAAAGATGAGTTCACTTCGTGTGATCTTGGAGGGGTCAGAACAAAGGACTACTCGTTGTGCCTGGCGCTTGCGTCAAAACAACGAGAATGGTGAAAGTCTTACCATACACACACTAAACACCAGTTGAGAGTGATATTGAGAGAAAAGTGAGTCTACCAAAGCACGCAAATTGCCTAGCGGAGTGACTTGTGAGAGTCCACAAAAACACGTACACATCCACTTTTCACTTCCAATCATTGAGAGTTAGGAAGATTCCACATATGGCTAGTTGCGAAGTATCAGAAATGTCGTAACCTAGGTTGAGTTCATCTGACCTGGCAAAACAACGGATGAACGTGGTTGCGGGATTGTCCTGGGTGTTCCCCAAACAGTCGTCCCTTGGTTTGTACAGTTGGCCAAGTAAAACCGACAACTGAAATAGTGCTTCGGAAGGCGGGATATCATGTAAAGGCCCTGAGCAGAGGTCAACGGGTCGTCTACCATTGTCTGCGATCAGTTCAGCAGTGTTTGCAGAGGCAGGCGAGTAGTTCCACATTGGAACATTGATGTATGCGAGTCGCTCACCATTACCAACGTGTCGTCCACAATGGATTTGCACCACCAGACACTCAGGTATTGGCATACATCAATGTAAATGGCTGCATCTGATTTTACGTGGCAGAACAAGACCCAACGAGTCGTTCACTACTGTCAACGGGTAGTTGAAGGCCCTGCCCAGTTTTGGAAGGAAATCTGCTGAAGATCTGTTTTGGAGACGCGTTTTGGGGCTTATAAAAGGAGAGTTTCTGCAGGGATTCGGAGGAGGATCTTGTAGGGTTTCAAGGGAAGAGATTGGAGGCGGCTACCAACCTTGGAGAGCACGAATTTTGAGAGAAATTCGACCACGAAGACAGCACCTCGCTCATCTTGAGATCTTCGGTTTTATCAACATGATCTCTTATTTTCTTTACTTTTCTTTGTGTTCTTTTGTCATGACTGAGTAGTTTACTTGTTCTTAGGGATTAGGGTAGATTGTTGTGAATGGATTGATGATTATGCTACGTTTTTATTGTTGTATTATGTTCAACTTGTTGCACGTTAATAATATCTTTGCATGAATTGATTATTGTTTTGTATGGTAAACCCACGGATGAAGGCCAAGTCCGGTGTGGTTGTTAATATCAACTGACCAACCTTTATTTTATGCATTGCTTGAGTTGATCTTCGGATCCATAAGTACCCGAGAGGGGAAATTGCGTTATACGACGGTATTAACGGAACTTAGGTATAAAACAAGTTGATTTATGGTTAGTCATAATCCTAGAAATGTTTTAATGAACTAATAACATTATAAAGTCCAACACACGAAAGTTGAGGAGTCAATCTGACCATTAGTTTCATTGAACGTTCATAATACACGATAGAAGCCTATGTTAATTGGTTTGACGGCTGTCTGGCAAATGTCAACTGGTCGTTCAGGACACTGAACGGGTAGTTGACCATCTGTCAGCGCTGTTGAACAGCGACAAGACCAATGTCTGCAGGTAGTTCAGGACACTGAATGCCCTGCAAACATCGGTATTGTTTACCTAGCATGCCCTCTGCGAGTCGTTCAGGACACTGAACGGGTCGCATACCTATGTCGGCGGGTCGTTTATAGTAGTGAACAGGTAGTTGACCATTGATCCAGAGCAACAATTGATCCCGAACTCCCTAGGAATACCTTTTATAGTTAAGTTTAAAACCAAAATTTTATTTGCACTTGTTTACTCTCTATTTTTAATTGTCTTTTAATTACTTAGGATTCCTTAATCAAAACAATTGCTTACAACCCCCCATTTTATACAAAAATACCAAAAATAGTTTTCGAGTCCAAATTAAAGTCGGTTTAGAAGTAAGTCCCGTCTCTGTGGTTCGACCCTGATCTGCAATTGACCGTCGTTTGGTGCGACGTAAAACTGGGATTAGGAAAGTATAAATAGTATTTGATACAACAGCCAACATCAGTGCAACTCCTACATTCAACATTCAACTCCTCTCAATTATCACTCTAACACCATCGTCTGAGGTCCTAGAAGCTCTCCCAGCCATCAATTACAAGTTTTGATCTTCAATTGATAAGTTTAAGATTTTAATTCGAGGTAATTGCTTCTGTCCTATCTCTCTCTGTGTTGCATTATTTTAAAATCTAATACAATACACATGTTCTCCTTTGTGTAATGTAGCTAAGGCCAGGAGTGATCGACTTGAAACTCAGCCCTTTGTTCAATCTCCATTGATGGCGCCTTCCATGGTTTCGGCTGTCGAGAGGAAGAAGAAGAAGAGAAGGAGGGGAGAAGGGTCGGGTTCTTCTCTACCTGCGCCTGGCACACGTGAGCCAAAGCATAGAAGAAGAAGAGTGCAGAGGGAGAGTCTCCAGGCGCCAGGTGCATACACCATTCTCTTTCTTATTTAAATTCTAGTTAATGCTTCTGTGTGGACTTGGCTTGCCATCTATTCATGCATCATGGGTTCATAACCTGACAGTGGGCCCCATATGTAAGGTTACTGAGTCTAGGTTTATAGATATCGTTAGTGACTGGTTAGTGCATGATTAGGGTTAATTGATATGACATGGCATGTTATGATTGGCCCATTAGTTTAATCACCTTCCTTTTATCTCTGATTATTCATTAACTGATGCTGAGGTGGCCTTGTGATATGGTGCCATGTGGCACAGGGCTGGGTGAGATGGCCTACTCTGGCTGTGCCATGTGGCATGGGGTTGGGTGAAGTGGCTCTGTGGTGTAATGCCATGTGGCACTAGGGTGGTGAGGTGGCCCACTGGCTGTCTGCCACGTGGCATTGAGGTGGGGCCCACCTGTCAGTGACTCATACCAGGGTGGGGCCCACTTGCTGACATGGCCCAATGAGAGGCTGCCACGTGGCACACCCTCTCTCTTCGCTTATTTTATTCCTTCTGTGTTTCTTGCACCCAGTTTGTACCCAGAGCTGTTACTATCTCCAATT